>OY755184.1:18073838-18105848 GCA_963576735.1 Bedellia somnulentella
GTGGCGACCGCTAGACGGCGAACTCACTCGCATACTAGCAGCGCACATAGGTAGGTTTTTAATATTTATGCGGCCAAAATTATTTTAATTGATATTACTATTCTAAATGATACAATTGATAATAAAATCAAGTTTGTGTTGAAATTAAATAAATATAAATATGAAAAAAAATATTTATTAAAAAAAAACGTCATAAACCCAACATCACAGACGTAAAAAATATTTCTTTTAAACGGAAATGTTACATAGTAATGTATTGTCGCATCCTGTTGACGTATACTGCAATTCGTTACTCCAGATCATCGTAGTCAGAAAATATTTAATAATTATCTCTTAACATCAAAAAGTGCTTATTTCAGACCTTTTGAGCCTCCTATCTAATTAATCTGTAAGGAGAAGCGAATATTATGTTATATTCTCAGTAGAGAAATGGGCAGGTAACTAATTTCATTGCGGATGAACAAAAAAAACCTACCAAAAAAAATAAAACTACTTTTTTTGGAAATTTTTCAACTGCTCTTTTTTACCCTATCGGCACCTATCTGCAGCAATTTTTTATCTGAATCATAAGACAAGAACATAAAGTTTAATAGTAAATAATAATGTCACGGCGATAGGAAGCGATAATATAACTTTATTACTTTTGAATGTAAAAATCTGGAATATTTTTCGAGGAAATCAATTTTTTATATTATATAATGGTGTTTACTTGCTGCATTAGAATCAATAGCGTTTACTTGGTCAACTATTTACAAATCAAAAATATTGATGAACAAAGATAAGTCACTTTAATAGTGTAGAGAGCGAGCGCGTGCATAGTGGGCGACTATCAAGTTCCCACTCCCTGTGCATGCACCCCGCACGGGTTTCGAAGGCGAGAGGACCAGTTTATTATCGCCTGGTCTCTTGTTAAGGTAGAGAGATATTATATTTTGTATTTAAAACTACTTTAAAAATTCAATTTTGGCCGCATAAAACCTAAAAACCTACCTTTGTGCAGCGTCATAAAAAATCGTACATCGCGGTCTCGAAATGTTTCTCTAGCTAAAGATAAATACAAATTCTAAGTTGGTACACAGCAGGGTGTACTGGCCAGTATATCTTTGCTTTTCCCACAGATATCTAGCAACAAAAAAAGAAACATTTGAAGCCGGAACTTAATATAAACACAAAATAGAATGTACATGCTGGTGTTTAAAATATCGCTTTGTTTTGTAAAATAATATAATATATTACGCGGATGTTAGAGTATGTTGACGAATAATCAAATTACTGATCTCTCAGTTAATGAGGGCGGCGGTAATCAGATCCCGACCTGCGTAATTGCTTTTAATTGATTTGGGCGTTTTAGTTATCACACACGAAACATGAGCTCTGATACTTTGTTAAGAGTTGTTAACACTTGGAATACAAATAGATAATAATAAAATATGTTTCCGAACCACTGAGAAATCTAGCTGTTGTACGGAATATCGGTTGTATTTTAATGTGTTTTTTTGTTGTAAAAATCATTTTAACTCTTCTACAGTAGACCTTGGATTCACAGAAATGACAAATACATACTGTACTTCTAGTACTGTATACTCATGTTGGATCATGTTTACAGGTTTTCAGATTAATATACATAATTAAAAATTTATATTGAAATTATAATACATTTTTTGAGACCATTATTTCTAAACTTATCACAATATATATAATATTAACGGAAACTTATAAATAAATAACATTAACATAAAAATACCTATATATGATAAAGCTGGTAGGCTAATTTATCTAATGGGGCCTTTTGTTAAAAATTAAACAGCCCAATCGTTTTAAAGTAATTACTTTATGATCTAAATTGAAGATTGAGCTAAACATACAAGCTTTCTAGTTAGATAAAGTTATAAAAAAGGATTCTTGGAATACGGACGCGTCAGACCGAAGTGTTTTGAAAGCTGAATTCAGCGTCTAAGACGAATCTCATAAGATGGCTCCACGAAATCATTAGTGAAATCTGCATCCAAAATGATTGTAAAGTAATTCAGCCCCATCACTAACATCTGAAGTATTTATAATTCTTCAACTTTTAAGCAATATATTTTTCTGTGTAGTGTCGGCTTGGAATAGCTCTACCCCATTTCTTCCGGTGGGTGTGCGTAAGAGGCGACCAACGGTATTGGGGCTTTTAAGGGATTTTTGGGCGATGCGGTAGGAGACCCATCACCAACAACCTTTATTTGACCATCTTCTGAACACACAACTTTCCAACAGTGGCTGAGGAATTTCTAATTCCCTAGCTCTGGCTTCCCTTCAAGGGATTTATAGCCGTGAGTAAATGTATGTATAGTTTACTAGCTGACCCGACAGACTTTGTACTTTCAAATTTGCTTATGACAAAGCTTAAGGCATTTTTTCTGGTACTCTTAGTTCAATCAGGCCTGAATAAAAAATCATATTATCAGTAAAATATTTACAGCGACAATATTGCCTACTACTGCCAAATAAACCTTATAGATTACAGAGTTAAGTGTTCAGCAAATTTTGAATTATAACTTTGTTTATTTAGTTATGAATTGTTCTCGTGTGGAGAAAATTTTGCTACCGTATCTCATATAGCGACTAATGTTTTCGACTGTACATGTCGAAATTTTGAACAAACATCTCAAAATAAGTTTAAATTTATTTATTTGTTGTTCGGAGTGTCTCCGGAATTGAATTAAAATAAAACTCATAGATCTCTTGACGGGAGCGTGTGTTTGAATTGTGAATTTTTAGTGGAGAATACATTTTATCGCATCACGGACTTTTACTGCGAAGAATATTCTCCGGACGTTATACATGGAGATTGTTTACTGTTATGTTTTATTGTTTGGCGCCAACTATCCGATGAATAAATTTATCATTGTCATGTGAAAATAGTTTGTATGTCAGTATCGATACAATTTTAAATTTTGCTAGGATAAGTAAGGCGCTGTACGATGAGAACATTAATGGTAGTTTTTTAAATTACTTCGATAGCTTAGAGGAAAGCATCAACCACCACAGCCTCTCAAATACACGTGGGTGTAAACCGCGTGTTGAAACAATACCTAGGTGTCTTTTCTAAAGTCATAAGTGAGCTTTGTTGATCATGGTTGTTCACTGTTAGGGAAAACAAACAACCTAATAAACTCGCTTGGCTAAGTTTTACATATGCATGTTGTCACTGTCGTGTATTCCTATAAAACAGAGATGGGACGTGTAATGACTGCCCCCTATCACATGAGTACACTGTCATAAAATGTTAAACACCAGGTCACCTTAATGTCTCGTGACGTTCAGAAGTATAAGTACCTGTGTTACTCCTTCCGGAATATACTGCGTAAACGTTTGAGTCAAGTTAAGATGAATGTTATAAAACTAATACATAACAGGAACATAAACGTTCACGCCAAATTTCCCCGAAGGGGTTGGCAGAGGTACTAATACTTCTGAACATCACGTGACTTTGTCACCTGGTGGTCACAGTACCCACGTTTTGCATGGATAGTGCACTCACTTGATAGGGGGCAGGCCTATCGCCGTTTAGTACGAACTATTGGATCGGCCCAGCTTAGCACGGGTAGCGTAGTTTTAAAAATATTTGAGGTTTCTTCAAGCACTACCTTTGTGAAATTTAGCGCCACTTATAGCACTCCTGAATAGTTTAGCTTTGTGATTGTGAAAGCGCTTTAATGAACGGTTTAGTATCTCCGAAAATAAACCCATGCAAACAAACAATCAGAGTTACAAACTTTGCATACATCATACATACACTCACGGCTATCTTTTGCCCGCAGAACCATTACTAAAAAGAAATCGAGCATGATTCAGTATTCACGTGCGACGACAGGACGCGATGGCTTGTTTCATGTATAAGTTTGGTGTTTTTATACCGATTCTTTATTGAATTGAATTGATTGAATTGATTCTTTCTTTATTGAATAGGTTATAATGTAAACTTTTGAGCAAATGAGAGATAAATGAGAGAACTACAAACGTAAGAGTAAACAAATATAATCAGGATGCTCCGAACTGCTAAGCTATTAGAAGTTACACGTGTCATTGTGAGTCAACCATAAAAAGTAGAAATATGCTGTTGAATGATACTTTTTAGACAATTTTATGTAGAATATTTCCGTGATACATGATCTCTATGTTACTGTAACCATAAAGGCTGCACATGCGACGGAAGCTTAAAAAATGGAGTAACTTCCCCCGTTTTCTCAAAATTTCCCAAAATTCCCCTTTACTACCCAGCTGAAAAGTACACTATGACCTCCCCAGGAGTATGAAAAATAATTCTACCAATTTAAATCTTTTTGTTCATGAAAACCTCATGTGGGGATTATTACTAATAAATAAAGAATAAATAAAGGAAAGAAAAATTTCGACACAGGCGGGGATCGAACTCGCGACCTCGGGTAAACGCCCCGGACGCTCTGCCAACTGAGCTACCGTGTCAGTTGGCTGCCAGTGCGAAATTCTAGTGACACGGTAGCTCAGTTGGCAGAGCGTCCGGGGCGTTTACCCGAGGTCGCGGGTTCGATCCCCGCCTGTGTCGAAATTTTTCTTTCCTTTATTTATTCTTTATTTATTAGTAATTCTACCAAGTTTCGTTAAAATCCGTCGAGTAGTTTTTGTTTTCATGAGGAACATACAAACCGACAGACAGACAGACAGACAGACAAAAATTTTACTGATTGCATTATTGGCATCAGTATCGATCACTAATCACCCCCTGATAGTTATTTTGAAAATATATTTAATGTACAGAATTGACCTGTCTACAGATTTATTATAAGTATAGATAATATATATGACATATATGTATGAAAATATGTGACAGTCACATGACTAAGTACAACTCAGCCATGTGGGTTTCCTTACGATGTTTTCCCTCACCGTTAACAACCATCATAAATAAACCACGCATATGTCTTTAGAAAAGACAAATTGGCCTTTCTTTCAAATCTTATACACATACATACACATACTCACGCCGTTAATTCCCATTGGGGTAGGCAGAGACTATCGATCGCCACTTCGTACGATCCTGGCAAACCTCTCTTGCTTCGTCTACATCCATCAATTTTTTCATACATGCTCTTTTATTCTTCATACTTCGGACGCCTGCCTTTCAAATCTTATCTTTCTATAAAACTAATCTAATTTACAAATATACAAAACATAAACATTTCAGTTAAAAGTGACTTTATGAAATAAATTTCTTTGCCTTGACTTTGTAACATTTTTCTTTTGATACGACTTTCCTGTTGAATTGGAAAACCTGCAGAAAGGCTTGGCTTTTGAATCGGTTTGCCGTTTGCACTTAGTTTCCTGTTTTGAAATGTGCAATCCCACAAAAACAAGAGAATCAATTCAATTAAAGATATTTTCTCTTACAAACAATTTATTTATACTATTCGGTGATTTCGTGATGTAGACATTCTTTCTAATATAATGTGTCAGTACTTATATTTAGTTCAAAATTAAATGACATTACTTAGTTAAAATTAGATTAACCTCATTTAAAATCTGATTGAATCGGTACTTTCGATCAAATTTTGTGTGACTGTTATGCTATCTTTTTACATATATATGTATAACTAGCTGTGCCCGCGACTTCGTTCGCGTGATTGTCGAGAACAAAAAAACGTCGTTTAGTTAAGAGTATATCACCTTTTTGAAATAAAAGAAAGAACCAATGAAATCTAATGCGCACACTTATTGTGATGTAGGAACTATTGAGTATTTTATAATGATATTTAATTAATTACAGTAGCCATTATCCAGTTGAAATAATAAAAGGTCGTAACTGTGTGTATCTCATTTGAATTAGTGTTTATTTAGATACAGTTACAGGGTTAGCCGAAGATTAAGGATCGCTACCTTGTACGATCCTAGCAGATCTGCATAATGCATCAATATATTTATAAAGCCCTTTTGTTTTTAACACTTCGGAATTTTGCACATAGATCATATATCAATCCCGCCCGATTTCGGCCACAGCAAGTTCTGGTATCCGGCTATTAAGAGTGTGTTCATGTGCTCTCATGTGACTGACATAGCCAATCTTTCCGACAAATGTTCTATGACGTATGTTGAAAAATCAGTACCCCTCCAATATATAGGTAGTTATTATTGATGGCCGCAGGTGGTCGGGCCTTGAGCTCATCACTCTTTGCTTCGAGCTCATCACGTCTTTTCCTTCCGAAAAGAAATATTAACCGGTTGACAGGAAGGGGGTGAAAACTAAATTACTAAATTTCACTCAAGAAAGAATAAAACAAACGGGGTAAGCTAAATAAAACCGCTCAAAAAAGGTACTTTACTATTATTAGGGTTTACGGTTGTTGGTTGTACTATGATAATACATTGAATTAAATCGATTTATCAGTGGCATAATATGCACTGTAGTAGCTGTGTAGTGTCGGCTTAGAATAGCACTACCCCATTTCTTCCGGTGGATGTACGTAAGAGGCGA
This sequence comes from Bedellia somnulentella, assembly GCA_963576735.1. Classification (NCBI taxonomy): domain Eukaryota; kingdom Metazoa; phylum Arthropoda; class Insecta; order Lepidoptera; family Bedelliidae; genus Bedellia; species Bedellia somnulentella. The sequence goes on from OY755184.1 coordinate 18,080,329, forward strand.
CTAACGGTATTGGGGGTTTTTAAGGGATTTTTGGGCGATGCGGTTGGAGACCCATTACCAACAACCTTTATTTTACCATCTTTTCCCCACTCAATTTTCCAAAAGTGGCTGAGGAATTTCTAATTCCTTAGCTCAGGCTACCCCTTCTAGGGATTTATAGTCGTGAGTATATGTATGTATGTATAATATGCAAATATAACTAAATTAAGGTTAGTCACTAAGGTCACTACATCATTTTAGTGTTAAAAAAAGTAGAACTTAAAAGATGTCTTATGTTTCTGGTGTTTAATACATACATACATACATATTCTCACGCCGTTAGTTTCCATTGGGGTAGGCAGAGACTATCGATCGCCACTTTGTACTTGACACTTTTTTTATCGCCAATGTGGAAGGTAATGTTAGTAGAGGACGACCTCGGAGGACAGATTTGGATCAAATAGAAAACGTGCTCAAAAAGGCAGGTGTCCGCAGTATGAAGAATAAAAGAGCATGTATGAAAAGATTGATGGATGTAAACGAAGCCAGAGAGGTTTGGTGTTTGATGTAGACCAAAATTCAGTTTTTTATTATAAACGTTCACGAAAACTGGTTGTGAAGTGACGTGCATTTGAAGAATGGCTAAGAATTTCAAAATTATGCTCACCAAATTGGATTTATTAATAGGCAGACTATTTACATAATATATTAATATTAATAAGCCTAATTTAAGAAACTAAGTAAAGATAATATTTAAAAGCATTTCAGTTATTTTCATAGTCGGCGAATTCACTTGATATTGGCAGCTTGTATTAATTTCGCCTAGCTTGTTTCCTGTAGCTTCTATTACTTTAACCGACTTTAAAATAAGGGGTTAAAGGGGCTAAAAAAATGCAAATTTTATTTTTGCTTTATTTTATTTTGGTTCTTTATTTTATTTTTGCACAACGCCATCTATCGGACTTTGGATTCCAACTATCAACATTAGTTCTATATTTAGACTTAAGATGTCGTTGCAAGTACTATACTGAATTGCGTAACGTAATATTTTTCTTCTTGAACTCACAAAATTAATCATATCTTTTGATAGAGTGAACCGATTTCGATGAAACAAAAACTAAGTTATACCTCAAGTTACGTTTAATTTTTGTATATAAACATATTCAGCATTAAATTCGTAGATTTTACGTTTTGCGCGCACAAACAAACATATAAACAGACAAACAGACAAAAAATTTAAAAATGATGGAAATGGGTTCTGTTACTTATCTGTTCACACGCTGGCTATTTTTTTTTTCAATTTCTTCAATGTACAAAAATTACTTTTCTACAGATTTATTATATGTATAGATTTGTGTATATATATATATAGATATAAATCACTTTTATCATGGTTGTCGTTAAAGGAAAACATTGTGAGGAAACTGACGTGGCTAACTTTTACTTGCACATGAATTTTGAACACCAGGCCACATTAATGTGCGTGACGTTCAGAAGTATTAGTGCCTCTGTTTTTTCTTCGGGAATATATAGCGGGGACAGTTAAGTTAAGTTGGGTGTTGTGAAACTAATCCAATCTACAAGTAAACATTCAATGCAATTTACTTTATTGAAGCTTATTTTCCTTCCTCCATCCTTTTCCTTTTGATGAGATGCAACAGGCATTGGAAAAACTGTAAAGAGGCTTGGCTTGTGAATCGCGTTGCACTTGGTTCTCTGTTAAAATATAGGGTGCAATTGCAGCGAACCAATAGCATTGCTGCATTAGCCTAACGATATTTTCTTTCACGAAGTTTAATTGTACTATCTGGTGATTAAGTAATGAAGTGAATTACTATGTTTTTTTTTATTTGTATGTTTTTAGCGTAAATTAAGCTCTAGTAATACATATTTTTATCATAGCCAAAAGTTGGATAGCGCACTCAAAATCGGATTCAATTGGTATGTACTCTCGAACAAATTTGGTGTTATTAATAGTTATGCTCTCTTCCTACATCTACAGACATTTGCGGTGTAGTATTGGCTTGGAATTGTGCTACCTCATACCTTCGCGTGGGTTTAATTAAGAGGTAACTTAGGTTATTAAGCCCTTTTATGTATTTTTTTGGCGATGCGGTTGGAGACCCACCACGAACATTTATAACAGTCTTACATTCTTTTCGTCATATTACAGTCTTTTCATGTACTTTATTTTACATTAAATATTCAATCATCTTATATTCGGATTATCAGGTGATTTAAGTCTGCAATATCCTTCCAAACTGGGTTAAATCTTACAAATGAAATATGTGAGTTTACCCCCGGGGATCGAACCCGAGACCTCCGTAACTGAAACTATGCGCTTAACCGCGAGACCACGGAGGCATTCAATCGCCGGATTATCCAAAAATATTGTACAGGGTCTTGTGTCCTGTACAAGATACTTGATAAGATCGATCTTTCTTGATGTTACACCGTGTTAATAAAACGACAAATTAAGTGTATGGTATAATATATTGTATTGAACTGAACTGAAATGACTAACAAAGCAGTTTATAAATATGCGTTGCGGCGTAAATTGCAGACTCTTTATATCTATATAACAATGACGTGAGCTTGAAAATAAATATTATGAGTAATTGTGAGTCGTCAGACTGGTAAATATCACGGTAGTATATGTCAATAGTAAATTACCTTACCTTACTAACCCCTACTTGGCTACACATAATAGACTCGACACCCTTCGATGGAGACATCTACGTGTTCTTTAATTCTTAACACATCTTATATTCAATCGTTAATAACTGTATATATCTAAATAAAGTCTAAAATAGACTCGAAATAAAAATATATAAATAAATCTATTTAGTTTTATACATAATATTAATATACCCTTCAATATCGAAAACGTTTACTAATCAAAATACCTTTAAACGGAATCTAGCTCCGCAAACTCGAGTATTCCAAGTAATAGTTGAGTAATGTGGTTTAAGTCGCGAAGTTGGAGAACCAATCCTTGATTTACAAGTTCCCAACTCCTCGACTCGGGGGAGCAGATTAAAACTTACAAGTTTACTTTTTACCAACTCTGTCTGCGATCGGCGAATATCAACTTTTGGAGTTCCAACCCACTGCATTAATTAGTTTGTAGAATTCATTGTCGTCCTCGTAATTAAATAGCATTAGTTAGATTAAATTATGTGTTACATATTTTGTAGGTTCAAGTCATCTTGGATTATAGCTTATGTTATGGCATAGATAGGCTATTTTTTTTCTTATGAGGTTTTTGCTGTCAAATAATAAACTTAAATTAAGGAAGTAATAATTGACATTTCGGCCATGGGAGAGGCGAGAAACAAGAATGATTTCTGAAATAATAATCTTTAAAAAATGGGTTTAAAATGAATCTTACATAATATTACATGGTAATAAATAACATAGCATCGTAAATTAAAGTTTTGATGTATGTAACTGATCAAACAAACGCCTGACTTAATATTTGTAAACATGAAGTTATCAACAGTTTACAAACCACTGAATTTAAGTTACTAAGCTGAATCCAAAACTAGGAGTAGATATCAAACTACTTTAACACTTTCAGTAACTTAATACTACATTAACCAAAACGGTACAGGAGAAGCGTCTAGTATCGTTCAGAGTTAGAATCCACTTTATAAAGTTTTCAAATATGAACGTCCACGCCGTACATATCTGAAGGGATAGCAGAGGCAATTTAAGTTAACTAATCCATCTAAACCTCACATGACGTTACTTAGATCAGGTGTTCAGAGTACCCACGTTTTGTTTGGACACTGCACTCTAGCGATAGGGGGCAGGTATATTGCCGTTTTATACGAATACACTATCGCATGATTAAGCACATCTTAGCCATGCGTGTTTCAGCACAATGTTTGTCCTCACCGTTAATAAGCGTCATAAATTAACCGCACATATCACTTGAGAAGAAATATATTAGAGTAGTGTTTTAGTCTAATTAAATACATACATACATATACTTACGGCTATTATTCCCTAGAAGGGGTAGCCAGAGCCAAGGAATTATAAATTCCTCAGCCACTTTTGGAAGTTGAGTGGGGAAAAGGCGGTAAAATAAAGGTTTTTGGTGATGCGTCTCCAACCGCATCGCCCAAAAATCCAATAAATAGCCCCAATACCCAATACCCTTAGTCGCCTCTTACGACACCCGTGGGTAGAAAGGGGTAGCGACATTCTAAGCCGGCACTACACGGCAAAGTAGTGTTTTAGTCTAATTAAATCCAGCAAAGAAATGTTTTATTGAGAGTATACCAGAACATTCGACTAGTCTGATATAAACTGTGAACTGACACACAGTTTTGAATAACATAAACGTATTAAAGCCTGCATTTTTTGTCAAACTCAAACGGTTACGCCGTATATCCCCTATGGGCTTGGCAGAAGTACTAATACTTATAATGCATACTTTTTTTTGGCAACGAGTGTTTATTGTTTAACTTCATTCATTTCCCAGAGTTCTGGGAGGAGCACATCCGTTGCTGCTACCTACTTAACTGATCGTGCTACAATAATTTTCGTGCAGTTTTAGGTGACCTATTTTCACTGCCTACTTCTTAACCAATCACGCTACAATTGTGTTCTCCCAGAATTCTGGGAGGACTAATTCTGCTGCTGCTACCTACCTAACTGATAATGCTTCAACTTCTTTCACCCAGAGTTCTGGGAGGATCACTTCCGTTGCTGTTACCTACTTAACTATCGTGCTACAATAGTTTTCGTGCAGTTCTAGGTACTTCTACGCCGATCACGCTACAATTGTGTTCTCCCAGAATTTTTGGAGGACTAATTCCGCTGCTGCTACCTACTTAACTGATCATGCTCCACCTTGGTTTACTCAGAGTTCTGGGAGGACCACTTCCGCTGCCGCTGGGCGGACGCGCCGCGCACGCCGTACAATGGCTGGCGGCGCGCCTGCTCGGGCCGGGAGCGGCTGGCGCCCGACACCGACGTGGAGGCGCAGCTGCAGTTCGTCAGCGACGCCGTGCTCGCCTTCGTCTATGCAATCAGGTGGGCGCTGATGGTTCAGTAGTAACTTTTGTCTTTGGACACTATGAGTTTTTGTCACGCTGTCAATGTTGATGTGCGTCTGTGGCGATACAGACGCGATTCACTCGAAAATTAGACGCAACCCAAACATTTTGTGACGATAAAATCATGATGTGTATAAAGTAGTATGAGCACTATGGTTGTGAATATTTTTCCTTTTAAAAAGTTAATTATATTTTTGAAATAGTTATAATATGTTTAAATTAATGACATGATTAAAAATTTGCTGTGTGGTGTTGGCTTAGAATAGCACTAACCCATTTTTTCCGGTGGGTGTACGTAAGAGGCGACTAACGGTATTGGGGCTTTAAAGGGATTTTTGGGCGATGCGGTTGGAGATTTTATTTCTCTTTATTTCTTTTATTTAACCATCGTTTCCCCACTCAACTTTCCAAAAGTGGCTGATTAATTTCGAATTCCTTAGCTCTGGCTACCCCTTCTAGGGATCTATAGCCGTGAGTGTTTGTATTTTTTTATGTATGTACCTATATTATTGAAAATGGTCACAATTTGAAATTGCACTAAGAACCATCAATAAAAAAAAACAGTTTCCTCACGGTTAACTTTTTCCGTAACGACGAGTATACCTATTTACTTTTAGGTCATATTAGGAAGCATGTGCAGAGTAGAGTAGAGTAACTATTGTACTAATGTAAATGGTGTGTGTGTAGAGACATGCACAGCGACCTGTGCGGCGGCAAGCCGGGGCTGTGCGACGCCATGAAGCCCGTGAGCGGGCTCACCTTGCTGCGGTATCTCAGACAAGTCAACTTCACTGGTAACTTCTTATTTCAACATTCCTTTTTTTAATTTTATTGGACCCAAATTCAACGATCATGCTGTAAATATAAAAATTAATTTAACTGTTAAATTTGTCAATTTCACAATATTTTTTTATTTAATTTTAATGTTTAATCAATATTTTAGTTGTATTGTATTTTAAGTTATAATATTCTCAATTATGTGTGCACTGTTGTTGGTGTACAATGAATGTAAATGCAAGTTATGTTATAATGCTGCCATGCTGTACAAAGGTGTGCCATAAATTAATCTCCAAAGGCAAGGAAGAAGTCAATACTTTTGACATCAGGTGATTTTTAGTTTGCCGTTGTTAGGAGTTCCAATGTTTTGCTTAGCGCGAGGATTTACGCCATATTGAGGCAGGTCTATTGCCAATTTGTACAGATAAATGACAAGTTAATACTCAGGCATTTGGGTTTCCTGATCTTCTTTTACCTCACCTTTAACAACTTTATTACATTAATCACACATACAACAATAAATAAACCAACATTTTCATTTCAATGGCTAAAATTCTGTAGACTCATATTTGTCAAATAATAGAGATTGGAGATTGACAAACATTAACATTATGTGCGAGTTCAATAACGAATGGGCGTGCCAAAAACCTAGGTTTATCTTTCAAAGCACTACTTTATCAAAGTTTTGATACTCAGGAACTAGAATCATTATATTAATGGTGTGCTCACATGCCCGCAGAGTGCGAGGATCTTCATTAATAAGATTGGCTACTCAAGCCACATGCGAGCACACGAGCGAGTCCAAAACTTTTAAAGCGGTCGCCGTGACCGAAATCGGTCGGATTACATCATTATCATCACCCCAAAAAGGTGATCGAGACACAAACAGTTTACTTTATGACTTACCAGGTTTGACGGGCGACGAGTTCACCTTCGACCAGAACGGCGACGGGCCGGCGCGGTACAACATCCTGCACTTCAAACAGGTGTCACGTGGGGTGTACCGCTGGATCAACGTGGGGCAGTACATCAACGGGGAGCTGTTCTTGGATATGGACCGTGAGCACTACTTCAGATATTATTATGTTTACTCCTGTGTATTTGAATGCCGCGTAGTGCCAGCTTAGAACGGCACTGCTCCTTTCTACCCACGGGTGTTGTAAGAGACGTCTAATGGTATGGGGATTATAAGTTGTTTTTGGGCGATGCGGTTGGAGACCCATCACCAACGAAACTTTATTTCTACCATCTTGTCCCCGATCAATTTCCAAATGTGGCTGAGGAGTTTTTGGCTCTGAAGCTCTGGCTACCCCTTTTTGGGATATATAGCCATTTATGTTTTTGAATTATTGTAAAGTGTGATTTTACTGCTGCTACGAATACTTATTAAATGGATATTACAGGACACGGTGTAAAGAGATAGCAAGTAAACGTGTCGTGAGCGAAGGTTATGCAGACTTACTTTGTTTATTAGACTTTACTTTAATTGCTACCGTTCTCTTAACACCGTGTTGTGTAATACCCGCTTTAGTTACTTTAGCGGCCCGGCCCGGCTTCGCACGGGTTGACACATTTAATTTACACATACAAAACATTTCGTTATTAAACTAAATCATCATCATTTGTTGTGTAGTGTTGGCTTAGAATAGCACTGACCCGTTTCTTCCTGCTCGTCCATTCCCATACCCCTTTTCTAAATATATGAAGGAGTAATACATATTTTGGTTCTAACTTAACTTTTCCGACTTTTCGGTGATTGCTCCTTAAAGAGAAGATTTTTCCATACATCCCATTCCCTTTCTTAATCCTGCTTATACATTCCAAATTTTATCATCCGTTTCAATCAATACCTTTGCCTACAATTTACCGACAATGCTGGTAGGCTTATTCCTCGGAGGTTTCTAGCCTCCTGGTGTGACCCCTTTCCTTTATATAAAGGCAAAATTACCGCCTTGCACCAGTCTTTCGGCACTTTGCCACTCGATCAGTATTTTTGGAAAAGGAAGTACAATCAGGAAGCCATTACCCCTGTGAAGTACTATCGCAACTTATAGTCGCTCTACCCACTAGTCAATATAAATATCGGGCGACAAGTTATTGCCGCGCCCGCTACTTGAGCTTCCCCGCCGCTCTCGTCCGACGCTGTTGCTGCCGAAAACTGGTTTGGAGGAGTGGTAACGGCCACAGCGATCGTATGCTTGGAGAGTCACGTAGTCAGTCGGCTAGCGAATAATTGCTTGAACTTCCGCGCACAATTTGCTATCTTTTGTATAATTCGCGCGTGCTTGATTCTTTGTTACTAATTTATTTATTGTATTGATTATAATTTTCGTAACTTAATTCTTCGCTTTATTTATAATTCTACATTTCTAATCTATCTCTCTTCTTTAACTTGTGAACTTTATCCGTTAGAGGCTATATGCATATAACTTTTACACCCCTTTACCAGCATTTCAGTATTTATCCTGTCATACCCTGCCGTTTTCCCTAGTTTTATATTTTTCATTGCTTTCATTATTCCTTTCATACTAATCACACTATCATTAAAGTCACCCATTGCTGAAACCCTCTTTTCTTTCCGGATATATTTCCAGAACCAATTTTGATCATTCCGAAAATTATCATAGAGCTTCCTCTCACACTAAACTTGCACATCTCGCTTTTTTTTTCTTCACCGCAACCTTAACTCTTTTATGTTCATATTAGATTTTGTATACTTTATTCACTCTAACCGCTAGTAAATCTCACCAAGTTTTCTTCTTATCTTCAACTGCATCTTTAACATTTTTATCCCACCAACTTGTTGGTGGTCTATTTGTCCAATTACTCAAGCCACATAATTCCGTCGCACTTTCAACAATCGAAGATTTGAGAACATTCCATACTTCCTTAATTTCCATTCTATCCTTCATCTCCACGCAACTTAGTCTGTCATCCAATGTCTTCGCGTATTCATCTTCTTGCAATTTCCTCACTTATATTTTCACAAATTTGGTTTATGATACTTTGGCCCGGAGACGCCAAGAGTTTGGTCATACCCCTCAATCGTGATTTCATCAAAAAGAGATCCGTACCAACGTTAGCCCCTTATAGACTCTAGTGTAAACCACATTTGCCCTTAATCTTTCATTCACAATCACAAAATATATCATACTTCTCTCGCTGCCTCGCTGCTTTTTATACATGAAGATATCTTTGTGTCTAAAGAGAGTGTTAGTAACACAAAGATTCCTCTCCAAACATACTTCAATAAATTTTTCACCATTCTCATTTACCCTTAGGTAACCATACTTTTCTCAAACTCTTTCAAACCCGTTGCGTGATACACCAATCCATCTATTATAATATTCCAGCATAACTATTCACTCATTTCGATCGCAATCAAATTACAAAACTCCTCTCTGCGATTGTGGTTTCGACAAGTCCGGAGCATAAAGGCTAATAATGCGCATCCGGATGAGTTCCAATTTCACCTTAATCCACAGGAGCTTTGGACTCACACATTCGTTCACTTGAATGTTATTTTCATATATGATGTTGAAACATCCTACTTAGGCTATTTTCCATATTTACTCTATTGATACCGTCCGTCCTCCCGCAGAGCTGCAGTTCGAGTGGGGCGAGAGTTCGCCGGGCGAGTCGGTGTGCAGCGCGGAGTGCGCGGGCGGGCAGGCGCGCCAGTACCTGGAGGGGGAGCGCTGCTGCTGGCACTGCTTCAACTGCACGCACTACGAGGTATGGGGAAAAGACAGCTGCAGTTCAAATAGGGGTGCGAATAAGAATTTACTAGGCCTTGTCCGCTCAGCAAGTATTCACCACGCGGTTTTTTTCTCGCTATAAATTTCGTGCGAAATAAAAGTATTTAAAAAATCTGTGTTTTACTAGAAATTTAACGCGATTTTTTCGCGCGGATATAATCGGACCGGCCCTTGCTTCATAATCATAACATCATTTAAAAAAGTGCATGTCATACAACATGTTAATTGAAACAATTTAAAGTACATACATATACATATATATACTCACGGCTTTTAATTTCTAAAAGGGGTAGGCCAGAGCTAAGGAATTAGATATTCCTCAGCCACTTTTGGAAAGTTAAGTGGGATAAAGATGGTAAAATAAAGGGTTTTGGTGATGGGTCTCCAATCGCATCGCCCAAAAATCCCTTAAAAGCCCCAATACCGTTAGTCGCCTCTTACGTACTCCCACTGGAAGAAATTGGGTAGTGTTATTCTAAGCCGACACTACACAGCTTACAGCACAGTTTAAAGTATAAAGCAATAAAATCACATAATATGTTACAAGATCCGCTCGCCGGAGTACGAGACGCTGTGCGTGGAGTGCGCGCGCGGCACGCTGCCGGCGGCCGACCGCACGCGCTGCGACCCCATCCCCGAGATGTACCTGCGCGCCGACTCCGCCTGGGCCATCGGCGCCATGACCTTCTCCGCCGCCGGGATCCTGCTCACTGTGTAAGTTGCTTCATTGTATTTTTGTAAAGAAAAATAACTTTGTTTTGCTTATTTCGTTAATTCTTACACCTTCCATAATATATTTTTTGAATACCCATAAGTACATTATATTTTCCACTGTTCACTGACTGATTTCACAAAAACAGCACTACGATATATATGTTATGGAGTTTATAGTTATACTTGTAGATAATAAGGAAAGTAGAAATGAAAAAACTAGGAATGTACAATGTAATTAGAAAATAAAATATGTGAGAATTAACCGTATTAGGCCATGTCTGTAAAGATTATTTCTATGTAAATAAATAAATTTATGTACAGGTTCTTACATATCTCGTACCGTAATTTCATTAATTTTGACCTAAAAATGACGGGTTTTTCAAAAGTGTATTTTAAAAAAATATCCCACCTTGCAACTCTTATTTGCCTCAATTTCGACACATATTATAATTTTTTCACTCTGTTTTTTTTATTATTGCTTATGAATATGTGGATTATTGTTCCCAGGTATTTTTTGTTATTTAAGGGAATTCGTTTATTGATTGATGAAAAATGTTAGTACTTATCACGTCACTTTAGATACCAATAGTGTAGTAAAAATATACTACACTGTCAGTGCCCATGTATTTAAAAATATATATTATTTAACGCAAATCCCAAAATGGTATAAACATTATGTAGTCGAACTTCGAAAATATATTATTTACATTTAAAACAAAAGGAAGTAAATTTTGATATGATCATATTTTTTTTGTGCAAATTCTACTAATGAGACTTGATCAGGTGTTTAAAACAAATCATTTTTATTAAATAAACCATTTATTAAAATAAACAACAAGTCGCAGGTGCCTCTCGTCTCTTTGTATTATTTGCCTTTTTCTGGTTGTGAGGAATTTGTTTGACATGCACATTACAACACTTAGCAATGTCCACTTGATCACTGTGCCAAATTTGCTTGAAATCGATCCAGCCGTTCCAGAGGAGTTCGATCACAAGGAAGTGGCAACGATGCAATTCACACTTTAGCATCGGCATTTCCCAATATGTCTAATTGTGAACGACGCCGACGCGACGGTGCAACAAAATTCCTAAGACACGCACACACATCTTCACATATAAGCATGCTTACATACACTTAAATATATACAATATATATATATATATATATATATATAACATAACATATCATAAACGTTCACGCCGTTTATCCCCGAAGGGGTTGGCAGAGGTACCAATACTTCTGGACTCACATGGCAGCGCCATCTAGTGTCCAGAGAAGGTACCCACGTTTTGCTTAGACAGTGTACTCACGTGATAGGGGGCAGGCCTATCGCCGTTTTGTACGAATACACTGTCACATGACTAAGTACAACTCAGCCATGTGGGTTTCCTCACGATGTTTTCCCTAACCGTTAACAACCATGATAAATTAACCACACATATGACTTTAGAAAAGACAAATTGGTGTAGGCCCGACCCAGGATTGGTACTCACGCCCTTCTGTTTTCGGGCGGGTGTTCTACCCACTGGACTATCATGTCGCTCATCTATCATATATATATATTTGTTTTAATATTACACAAGCAGGGAATTTTGATACGCAAAATACTAATACGTCAAATAAATTATTAAAGCGTGTTTTATAGTATTTAAAACAACATTAAAACTTGACTTAGAATAAACTGCTAAGAATAAAACTTTTGAATAGATCTAAAAACTTATTCTATTCAACACATAAAACTAAAACGAGCAACTACAAAATTCGTTTCGCAAACTTTCTAACTGTACAGAGATAGTTTAAAAACTACATTTCTTGCAACGCTCTATCGTATTTTCATTGCAATAGTTTCTGTTAATTTTAACAACAAATTCATCAACTAACTTTTTATTCCCCATTTGGAGATACCGGTAAGTGTCGAAATGTGAATAAAAAACTACTGTTTGTAAAAAGATTAATTGAGGAAAATAAGTAAGGGGTTGGCAGGGTTACACAAACATAGCAATCGATAATCTCTGTCCATCTTCTATGGGAACAACACACAACAACTAATCGCTAGAGTGCATTTTGAATGATGTGACGTGATGTGACGACCCCATCACCTATTTTTGGAATGGCAGGATGATATGTTTAGGTTTCATTCCAGCTGAACAATCAGTGAGCGCTTGAGTATGTAGGTGTTGACCGTGTCTAAAAACTGGTCTCTGCGCACAATAGGGTAAAAACGGTCTCCCCGGGGCTACTGAGTGAAACCTCGGGTATATCTTCGCTCATCATAATGACTACAAGAAATAATTATGAGCGTATAGAGCCGCTTCCCTTGGGTAATCGAAAGGGCACATCTGGAGCTGGGGTTGGACGCAGTAGCATGCGGTCCCCCAGCCGCGGCAGACCGGCCCGACCACCTGGCTGGTGTGAGTGACCACCTCAGCCACCAGATGGCTTGGCATCGATTGGGACTCTGGCAACTCAGTCCCAGCAATCGGTTCCCGCCGCTGGTAGAGTAAGACGCCACATGACATGGACGGTTGATATGAATAGAAATGCCATGCGGGCCTACCTTAGGGCACAGGATTGAGAACGGGACGGACGGGTTATCGGGAAGCAATGTACCGCGAATTTCTGCGGCTGGAGCCTAATTCTATCGTCGCAAAACAGAACTTGGCGGACCTAGTTCAAAACATCAGCGCTGCCGAACTCGAACAATGGCGACGCGAGGCTGTTCTTCCATTGGATGGGAGGGACTAAATTTGCACTCAAAGGGACGATCCTGGAATATCGCCAAGTGCCTCACGAAATGAGGCCAAAGCTGCCCCGAGTTCCTCAGCATTAAGGTTCGGGATGTCATTGAGGCCGTTAATAACAAGCTGCTCTCATTTTTAGAGTGCACCATGGACCTTTGGGATACGGATTTTCTCTATGGCGCCGCAATGACAGTTTGTTAAATTGTCGGCGTCAGGATGCCGCCAACAAGAGCTGGTGGCTCCCGCCAGGCTGGCAGTACTAGTCTCAGGACTTATAATGCCAGCCTGGATAAGGTGTATTGAAAGCCGTATCACAAAGGCCAGGGTCCTTATCGGCAAACTGACCAGCTTCAGATCAGGCAACAATAGGCCGTGGATGGTGCGCTTCGTCAGGGAGGCATTCCCCGATGAGAATGTCTTTGACAACTGGAGGTAGGGCGCATCGATGATTTGAGGCAGACTATCGCTGCTTGAGGTAAGCGAATTAGGTGATATTCTGAAAGGGTTAATAGTAACTAGCAGAATCGTCTCTTCATGAGTGACCTGAAGAACTTCTAGAGAATATTAGAGGGTTCGATCTGCTGGCTGCCGTTTTACAAGTATCTGTCGAAACCGATCCTAGAAAACGACCATGCCAAAATCTATTGGAACCGATCCGTTATTACGGACTAGCTAAATATTCTAGTGAATAAGCCTAATATATTGGTATGGGATCGGTCGCAGTTGAGGGTGTTTCTAGTGGATGTCACTATCCCACATGATGAGGATCTCGTGAAAGCCGTAACCGAGGAGCGTCGGAAGTCGGAATCTGGCTCACGAGATCACCGACGTGGGGTGCGACTTCGACAGAAATAATCCCAATTGTTTTGTCCGTGAATGGGTTAATTCAAACCAGCCTTGCAATCAACTTGGGGTGGTTTGATTTCTGTGGCGGGTCGGTTCCAGCACAAATACAGAAAGCGTTGCTGCTCGTTACGGCTCGTATCGTCCGTCGGTTTTTAATCCTGACCCCGACCGATTGTTCTTTTGTCGGGGAGTACCACCTCTCCCATTATTATTTTTACCTTCACTTTCCAAGAAGGGCTGAGGATTTTCTCATTCCAAAGCTCTGACTACCTGATTTAGTGATTTTTAGTCGTGAGTATGTATGTTTTATTTTTCATTGGCTTTGTCTGCTTAATATCATATGGTGCGAGAAGACAAAAAAAACAGTTTAAATAACTTTAAATCTTGTTTAATATTATTTCATCTTCGCTGCATTTTCCCACTTAACGTCAACCAACTGTATTTTGTACCCGTAGCTGGGTGTGCAGCGTGTGGGTGTCGCGCGGCGCCACGCCGGTGGTGCGCGCGTCCGGCCGCGAGCTGTCGCTGCTGCTGCTGGCCGGCATCCTGCTGTGCTACCTCGTCACCTTCGCGCTGGTGGCGCCGCCCACCGACCTGCTGTGCGCCACTCAGCGGTAACTATAGCGGACACATACATCGCCCGCTTAATACTACAGTGACCTATGTCAAAGTTTTGATAAATTGAGTTTCAATACTACACAGAATTCTTATGAATTTTTCTCATTTAACGATAATTTGGTGACCTTAAATTGTGTTGTAGTGTAGTGTAGTGCGAGTGTATCTTGTCTCCCTCTTGCTATTATATATTGTATGTTAGCCGTCAGTCTTTAGTCAGTAATAAACATATAATCAAACAAAAAAAATCAGGGCAAAGGGGGATAAGATGCACTCGCACTACATTACAGTGTAGCGACTGATGTTTTCAACTGTTTATATCACGTCTTAATATTAAATAATAGAAAACATAAAAATAAACAAGCAACAAAATAGCAACCGTGATAGCCCAGTAGGTAGAACACTCGGTTATCGTGCAAACGACTAGTGTTCAAATCCTGGGTCGGGCCTACACCAATTTGTCTTTTCTAAAGACATATGTGTGGTTAATTTATCATGGTTGTTAACGGTGAGGGAAAACATCGTGAGGAAACCCACATGGCTGAGTTGTACTTAGTCATGTGACAGTGTATTCGTACAAAACGGCGATAGGCCTGCCCCCTATCACGTGAGTACACTGTCCATGCAAAACGTGGGTACTCTGAACACCAGGTGACAAAGTCACGTGATGTTCAGAAGTATTAGTACCTCTGCCAACCCCTTCGGGGATATTCGGCGTGAACGTTTATGTTTATGTTATGTTATGTTATAAAAATAAACAAATATCATACTATTTATGCAATAGATCTAATGATTAACGTCATTCTTCTTATAACGTCTATTCTAGTCATTTTTTTTAAATATTTTAAATGAATTCATATATTTTGATGGCACCGTTATAGTTCGTATGTCATATAAAGTCCATATTGACCCGTTCGAATAAGCCACATTATATTATTTCGGGCTTATTTGCACTTAAGCCCGAATCACTCGCAAAGGTGTGAACCGGTTGGTGTTGCAATGTGTATTTCTGATTTTGTTGTAGCGTGTATTTCTGTTGTTTTTGAAATGTATATGATCATGTTCTTATACTTTCTGCGTCTTAGTAGTGAAAATATTTTTTTTATCTATCTATCTATTTATTATAGGCTTTATCGTGTTTTTACTAAACTGTGGCATCACGTACCCGTTGGTTGTTTTGCTCGAGACAAATAGTTTGTGAAGCATCGAGCCCATCGAGTGCCGAGTTGTGTAACGCCCATGTCAGAAAAAGCGGTCATTCACCTATAATATATATTCACGTTATAAATCGAGTTTAAGTTTAGAAAGCCCTCATAATTATATCATGCTTTGACAAAACAGGACTTTCAGAGAATGGCCATTCCCTTCGTTATCAAAACATTGTTACCAAATTATTATTACTACGACAATAGCTTCGACTACGAATAATATGTGATCTACGAAGAGAAATATGACTACGTACTACGAATGAAATTATGCGACTACGACACACTAGTATAACCTTCGTCCGACTATGCCTTTATTCTGCACTAACGTATTTTAACATGCTTGTAGGTGTAACAAGTTGACAAATACTACAGTTATTTAAAACGTTAGAGTATGCGAAATAAAATAAAAATTATGAAATATGGGAAATTGAAATTGTTCATTTGCCTTCAACATGTGCAAATGTAAATAATTATGATGACCAACAACAAATGAAAAAAGAACAGTTTCAGCATTTGCTGCAGCAGCGCTGGTGTTTGACTAAAATATTGAAATAAAAACTAAATATAGAAACAATAACAAAATATAATATAATACTAATGGAAATTATGAATTATTAAAATGCAATAACATAAACGTTCACGCCGAATATCCCCGAAGGGGTTGGCAGAGGTACTAATACTTCTGAACATCACGTGACTTTGTCACCTGGTGTTCAGAGTACCCACGTTTTGCATGGACAGTGTATTCACGTGATAGGGGGCAGGCCTATCGCCGTTTTGTACGAATACACTGTCACATGACTAAGTACAACTCAGCCAGGTGGGTTTCTTCACGATGTTTTCCCTCACCGTTAACAACCATGATAAATTAACCACACATATGTCTTTAGAAAAGACAAATTGGTGTAGGCCCGACCCAGGATTTGAACACTACTCGTTTGCACGATAACCGAGTGTTCTACCCACTGGGCTACCACGGTTGCTAAATAACAAAATAAAATTTATACTTTAAACCAAACATGAAACAAACAATCATGCATACTTTATATTTAGAATTATTAAACTTTATGATTCTAAACGACCCAACCGAGACCATCAAACGTGAAGATGACCGTAAAAAAACGTAAAAATATCAAAAACATGAGTTTCTTATTTTGGTGCAAAATATTGAGCGGAATGCCTGATCTGTTTCTCACTAAAAGTCACAGTTTCACATTCCAAGGCAAAACATAACATATTAAAAAATAACACTTTAAAACGGACACTGACTAACTGAAACTATTCTGCAGCAGTCATTTCTATATCAGTATCTATTAACATCTTATTGCTGAAGTTCACAATTAATTATTTCAAATGGCTTATAGAGAGAGCTCAATGAGCTTAAGAGTAATGATGCAAATATTCGTTCAAAACTGTTATTTAATGAGTGTTTAAGCAAGGAATAAATTCAAACTAAGTCTTGCTTTTAAACACAAATTTACTTTAAATATTTAAATTACAAAATGTACAATATAATATGTTAAGTTGGCGGTGGTTGGTTGCGTAGTGAAGCTTGTCCCCGCGCCGCCGCCGCCGCCGCACCTGCGGCTTGCCGTATCATATGGATCAGGCGTTAACAATGAGTCTGAAGAATTGCAAAAACAATTATGTGAGAGTATGTTAAATAAAAGCCTGGAATACCGTTGCCATACCATAGCTTTGTTATATCGGAGGTATGTCATGGGCTTAGGGCGCTACATAAACTAATCGATCCACGGTATAGTCACTGGCCTAAAACGTCGAATCCATCGGGCAGATCTCCAGTTAATATCGGAGCAGGAAATATTGTTCCAACAAAGCAATGCAGTAGATTGATCGGGATAATTGAAGCACGGGGACTGAAACACAGGAATCGAATTTCTACCCATTAGTATGCCTACGACGAACGTTATGATATCCGCCTACCGAAATCCTCTGCTATATGAAAACCTTTTAAGTTTAATTGAGGCGGAAAATGAAATCAGGATTGGAGTGGCACTAATTAGAAAAGTATTAATTTTAGATTTGATGTGTAGTGTCGGCTTAGAATAGCACTACCCCATTTCTTCCCGTGGGTGTACGTAAGAGGCGACTAACGGTATTGGGGCTTTTAAGGGATTTTTGGGCGATGCGGTTGGAGACCCATCACCAACAACCTTTATTTTACCATCTTTTCCCCACTCAACTTTCCAAACGTGGCTGAGGAATTTCTAATTCCTTAGCTCTGGCTACCCCTTGTAGGGATTTATAGCCGTGAGTATATGTATGTATGTATGTGTTTGATGTAAGAAGACAATTCACTGTCTTATTTATTATCATTTCAGTATAACTATAATGAAAGAGTGATGGATGTAAACAAAGCTAGATAGGTTTGCCAGGATCGTACAAAGTGGCGATCAATAGTCTCTGCCTACCCCAATGGGAACTGATGGCGTGAATATATGTATGTATGTTTAACTATAAAAAGATATTATTATTTTTTATATAGCCTTTACTATAGTGTCCTACTGCTCTGGGCAAAGGCCTCCCCTGTTTTACTTATGTTATTTTATTATACTATGATCAATATTACTATAATGTGATTAGTATTCTATTTTTAAACCTATGTTTGTTATATTAGCTGTGTCATGTGTGTACATATTGTAGTGCCATGTTAACAAGCACTAACCAATTTCTCATCCTAAGGGGCGATTATAGGTATTGAGGCTTTTAAGGTGATTTTTGGGCGATATGGTTGCTCACCCATCACCAACAACCTTAATTAAATAATTCTTTCTCCACTCAACTACAAAAAGTGGCTGAATAAGAAAGAAAGTACACCAAAAGCATTTTCATTCACATCTGCGTAAGGTGGAAAATTAATAAACTGTTCACTACTTTTGTGTTATTCAATAGTTTTTGTAGTATCGAACGGCCAAGCCACATATTTTGTAGAGTTTGTGAAGTTACGCCTTGTAGAGTTAGGGTGTGTACTACACACTATCTTCACTGTGTAGTGTTAGAAGCTTGGCTCTACATGAGATCTGATAACTTTATGACAGTGCGAGTCATATGGGCTCATCTTGGCAACATTTTACATGAAAATGTTTTGGTGGGATTTAAATTTTTTCTCTTTGTAAGTTGTTGGTAATATATTTTTTTAACAAGGAGTAACCTATACTTATATCTGGGAGCATCAAGTTTTAGATGAGATTAGACCTCTAGCGTCAAAATTTAAAATTACAGGTCTCATACAAACTCCCATCCCTTAGTTTAAGGGGTTGGGGGATGAAAGTTACAAGTTTTATAATTTTTTTGTTGTTTGTGTGCTATTACTAGGTTACACACAAAATTTCAGCTTTCTAGGACATTAGGAAATACTCTTCGAATTTTGATGATCATCAGTAAGTCAGTGACGAAATCAGCGTTTTTTAGATACAAATAAAATCTGAAGTATAAAAGCTAATATTATTAAAACTTTATATGTTCAATAAGTTCGCTATTATACAAAGACAATACAACTATACAAAACAAATATATCCCGAAAATTTTGTTGATCTAGCATAATCCAAACCCAAGTTATGAGGGTTCAAAAAAACGACGAAGCGCTTCGAGAAAAGGTAGGTAGTGCTCGTGCGCTTCGCTTGGTTCGTCTTGGCGGGGGCACTTACGTGCCCTAGATACTGCCCGTGATCTTTATTTATGCTAATTTATTCTTTGAATTAAATATACCATTTTACTATGATATATTTTAAAAAAATAAGCGACATGATAGTCCAGTGGGTAGAACACTCGGTTATCGTGCAAACGACTAGTGTTCAAATCCTGGGTCGGGCCTACACCAATTTGTCTTTTCTAAAGTCATATGTGTGGTTAATTTATCATGGTTGCTAACGGTGAGGGTAAACATCGTGAGGAAACCCACATGGCTGAGTTGTACTTAGTCATGTGACAGTGTATTCGTACAAAAACGGCGATAGGCCTGCCCCCTATCACGTGAGTACACTGTCTAAGCAAAACGTGGGTACCTTCTCTGGAAACTAGATGGCGCTTGCCATGTGAGTTCAGGAGTATTGGTACCTCTGCCAACCCCTTCGGGGATAAACGGCGTGAACGTTTATGTTATGTATGTTATGTTATATTTAAAAAAAAAGCATAATAGCATAATATTCAAATAACCGTTATTTAAAACAAAGAACAAAGGAATCGGTAATGAAAATATAATCGCTCGGTAAATACACGGTCGCTTTAGATCAACGTAGTTAATTAATTATATGAAACATTTTAAGCCCTTCTTTGTATGTTGAACATTTAAAATTTAGGATGCAAGAATTAACAAGCGATAATTAAAAACAGTAAGTGAGATTAGATTTCTGAGGAAATAAATAATCAAGCGACACACAAATGTTTCTGTTCTACCTATAGTTGGGTGAATTTGCATCGCATTTATTATCAATTATTTAACTTGATTTTTAGGATATTTAAAAGACAGATGAAAGATTGATGTCGCGATCCAGCTGCGTATCATAAAGTCACTCCAAATTTTTTAGAGATAAAGTTGTTGCGTAGAGATTTATTGAAGCAATTTTATGATTAAAATTGAGTTGAGTGACTTGATTGTGGCCCAATTTAGCGAAACCATTTCCTTAAATTATGTCATTGTCATTGAATCCTGTATATGTGTGCTAAATAAAAAAAATCTTTTCTTTTTTCTTTTTTTATATTAAAGTGAAAATATTTGTATAATAGTTGATTCATTTTTCCTTAACAAATAAACAAACGGACAAACAGGCATACAGATAGCAAAACCTTACTGGTACTAGTAGAAAGCCCTAAAAAAATACACTTTGTTTTTTAAATTGTGACTTTATAAACCAATTATAAAGAACATAAATACTTACATATATTCAGAATTAGAAATTCATCAGCTACTTTTAAAAATTAAATAGGAATGAGATGGTGAATAAAGGATTGTTGGTGATGGGTCTTCAGCCACATCGTTTAATACATACATACATATACTCACGGCTATAAGCTCCTAGATGGGGTACCCAGAGCTTTGGAATAAGAAATTCCTCAGCCACTTTTGGAAGTTGTGTTGTGGATAGAATTGTAAAACAAAGGTTTTTATGATGGGTCTATTGGGTCTACAACCGCATCGCTAAAAATCAATTAAAAATCCCCATATCTTAGTCGCCTCCTACGATACCTGTTGGTAGAGAGGCGTAGTGACGTTCTAAGCTGGCATTACACGGCTACCAACATACATACATATACTCACGGCTATAAATCCCTAAAAGGGGTAGCTAGAGCTTAGGAATTATAAATTTCTCAGCCACTTTTGGAAGTTGAGTGGGGAAAAGATGGTAGAATAAAGGTTGTTGGTGATGGGTCTCCAACCGCATCGCCCAAAAATCCCTTAAAGGGCCCCAAGTCCGTTAGTCGCCTCTTACGTACACCCACCGGATGAAATGGGGTAGTGCTATTCTAAGCCGACACTACACAGCTGTGTAGTGTCGACGGCTACTAAATAGTCTACAAAATACCTTATAATCTTTTATTTCAGTTTCGGCACGGGTTTCTGTTTCACGGTGGTGTACGCGGCGCTGCTGACCAAGACCAATAGGATAGCACGCATCTTCGCGGCGTCCCAGCGCTCGGCGCGCCGCCCGCACCTCATCTCGCCGCGCTCGCAGCTCCTCATCTGCTCGGCGCTGGTGTCCGTACAGGTGCGGTGCTATTCTTAACACTAACTTAATATAATGGCACGAGGAGTTATAGTGCGCTCATACTTCACTACATTATACTAAGAAAAAAATTTAGATACCGCGATGCAGGATCAGCGACGCTGTTAGTTTGCGAGTGAGTTAGCCGCAACGGCGCAACATCTAGATATCGCCACATGCTCAAAAAACTCCTTTGTGAATCAATCCTATTAATACTATAAATGTGAAAATTTAGATGTTTGTGTGTTTGAGGCAAAAAGGGCTCCTCAAGCACATAATGTATATAAATGAAATTTGGTAGAATGCAAGATGATGACCTAAATTAAGAAATAGAATAATTTTCAACCCGGAAAAATTTGACCAATAAAATATTCACGGCTGATTGAACTGAGAGAACCGAAAAACATCCCAAAAATTTTGTCAAAAGCAAATTTGACAGCACGAAGTCTGTCGGGTCAGCTAATAACACAAAATTTAAGTAACTGGTTTTGAAAATACACATTGAAGTTACGGATGCTTCAGGGATGAAAATAAACTCTCGGTTTTGTAGTTGAATATAAACTGATTTAAGAAAGACACACTTGGACCAAATTGAAAGTGTGCTCAAAAAGGCAGGCGTCCGAAGTATGAAGAATAAAAGAGCATGTATGAAAAGATTGATGGATGTAAACGGAGCAAGAGAGGTTTGCCAGGATCGTACAAAGTGGCGATCGATATTCTCTGCCTACCCCAATGGGAATTAACGGCGTGAGTATATGTATGTATGTATGTATGATTTATTTTCGGATTACATGGGATTTATATAATATTTTAAGTGAGGTAAAATACTCGTAGAACCTATGTCACATGAATATAATTATTGTACAGTGCTTACGTTCTAACTAGATCACCTTCCAAAGATGGGCATCATAGAATGAGCTTTGAGGTCACTACTACGTGTTATGAACGTATAATGTCGCAGCCATACGACACACATGTAAAATGTCTAAATTGTGTTGTGCCATCAGAAGCTACACATCAATTAACTCCTCCCCCCATTCCAGGTAGTGATAGTGGTGGTCTGGCAGATCGTGTCGCCGGCGCGCGCCATCCACCACCACCCGACGCGCGAGGCCAACCTGCTGGTGTGCGACTCCTACGTGGACGCGTCCTACACCATCGCCTTCTTCTACCCCGTCGTGCTCATCGTGGTCTGCACCGTCTACGCCGTGCTCACCCGAAGATACCCGAGGCGTTCAATGAGAGCAAGCATATTGGTCAGTTTGCTAGATTTAGAGGTTTTTGTGGTTTTGATTTTTGGAGCGAGCAGAATGAAGACACGTTTATGGGGCCCAAGTGTATAAAAAAATAGATATTTTTAAAGTAATATTATCATCAAAAATTTCTTATATAAATAAATAAAAAAGACAAAAATAATAAACTCAGCATGACGTTGTGCGCTATTAGACTCACAACATTCATTTTCAGTCATTGCCTGCCGACTCTTACTCTTGACATTCTCACGCCAGTCTACGAGAGAACATATAACGCACTTACGAAATCAATTTATCAACCTTTCTACTCATGTTTCTTGTAAATGAATGCATATTATTTTAAAGTGTAATCATACACCAGGCATCAAACAAATCAGTTGAATAAGATACATTGAATTAAATGAAATGCTTACATACAGTTTTGTCATAAATATTTAACAGATAAAATATAGCACTTAACAGAATGTTAGTTTTGTAAAAAATAAACATCTTTTTTATTGACTAACTAGAGTGGCCATTTTGAACATTATTTAATTAATGTTATTGTAACATGTAAGCGGTAAGGATAAATTGTAATTTGGAAGGCTATCTCTGCAGACTGTGTTGCAGTGTTAATTAATGCTGGAACTTTGTTTTTGTAAATTTTAATTAACAGTTTAATTCAAGCGTAATTCAAGTATGATAAAATACATAAATAAAATAATTTGATACCTTACAAATAATTTTAGTAATATAAACATTCAATTGTTACAATGACGTATTAAAACCATTAAAACCATTTATTAAGTCGTAAATGTGGGTAGTTTACATAGATCTTCTATTGTACAATTGTATCCATACACATTTGACCCTTGCGGGTATACAACTTTAAATATTGAAAATGTGACTATATTTATTAAAATTTTTGACAATTATATGATGTTTACAGAAAAGCATTATTTAAAAAAATATTTTATCTAAGTTAATTAAAATGTACCTATTATAAAAAAGAAACTGTGATATCAAAAGATACTCTTAACGATATTAATAAGAATACATAGAAATACTCTCGACCATAAGTCCTAAAAAGGGGTAACCAGAGCTTTAGAGCTGGAAACTTCCCAGCCACATTTGAAAGTTGATGGGGCAAGATGGTAGAAATAATAGTGATAGGAAAAAATAGTTATAGGTCTGCAACCGTATCGCCCAAAATCACTTAAAGCCTGCCTAGTCAGTTCTTGTAACGCCAACTTTCAATTACACTGCTAGTTCGTTGGTTAATAGAAAGTCCAACTCTTGGTCAGATCGATCATTATAACTGATTTGGTCGAACGTAAAATTCTTATATTATTTTATTAGATTTTTTCAAATTGAATATATTGGAATGGTTAGAAAATGAAACCCTGATCTACACTTTTTTTACTAATGCATTATATGAATAATTTATGTGAATGCAGCAGGTTACAATCGTTAGGATAATTAGCTTAGTGTCAAACCATTTCAGGTGTTCATGCACATATTTGTATTAAAAGTAGTAAATATTGTCAATCTAACTAAAAATGTCTGTTTAATAATTTAGATAGAATATCTCAAACTGAAGTCGAGCCGTGTATCAAATTGGTTTGATAATAATATGATTCATATTGTTATTGTATTTCTGAGAGGATATGTAACCGTTTTCATAATATATTTTATCTCAGACCAACTTATTAGTTGTTAACTCGAACTGATGTTGTATTGTTTTGATATTGATGTGGGGATTGAGAAAAAGATGGAGGACGGAACTACAGAGTGAGTGGCGGGCAAGAAGGGATAAATGTAGAGAAGACAATTCATTGGAATATAATGTTAAAAGTAAAAGGATATCTACGTTTTATTTACTAATGACCACCACCCAATACAATTTAATAGACTAGGCATCCAATTAATTCAGTACACATACGTACATACATACTCACGCTGTTTAGTTTCCATTAGGGTAGGCAAAGACTATCGATCGTCACTGTGTACGATCCTGGCAAACCTCTTATACCTAATTAACCTAATTCACTGCGGTACATTATAAACCCTTATAACCGTAATTTTATTTCTATCACCTTGTCCCCTATCAACTTCCAAATGTGGCTGATGAGTTTCTAGCTCTAAAATTCTGGCTAACCCTTTAAGGGATTTATGGCCGTGAGTATGTATGCATTATACCCGGTTGATTCAAATTTTGTTGTGTTAGGTTTCACGATGTACACGACGTGCGTGATCTGGCTGGCGTTCGTGCCGCTGTACTTCGGCACGGCGGCGCACGTCCCGCTGCGCGTCACCAGCATGGCCGTCACCATCTCGCTGTCCGCCTCCGTCACGCTCGCCTGCCTCTTCGCGCCCAAGGTCTATATTTCATACTAAATGTTGTAAATATTATTCTTAACTTTACTTGTACTATCCGTTCATGAAATGTTGAGTTAACTCATGTTCAAAATTTTCTAGTAACATTAGATAAATATGATCCTGTACTTACAGAAGCAACTAGTGAACATTTTATAGTCGCTCAATACGATGTTGATTTTTCGAACATCCAAGATGTTTTTGAACTAAATTTTTATGTGTACAAGTTAAGCTAGATATTTGACAGCGCACACTGTCATCATTACTGAGAAATAAACACGTTACAGTTGTCAAAGTTAACAGTATCATCGGTACACGTATGTTGATACTGACTGAGCGAGCTGCCTCGCGAAGCAGCCTCGAACGTTTGCCGCAGTTCACATGCCGCGCGGGGCTGCCCCGCCCCCTGATTACGTATCTTTTGCGTCTGACGATTGTGTCGCAAGTTGCACGATTGTCGCTGTCAATGTCATAAATTTGTATG
>OY755184.1:18106048-18206794 GCA_963576735.1 Bedellia somnulentella
CTCTTACTACTTACTGTTAAGGCTCCATATATGAAGCTTCTGTTGCTTCATGTTGCCAATAGATGGCGCTGCTTGACGTTTCTACATCGCGGTATCGAAATGTTTTTATTATTGTATATATACTGTGACAATTTAATATTAATTACACCTTGTTTTTCTATAAACTGCGTTTTATTTGTTTACAACATCTATTCGTGGTTGGATTTTTTGAGGCTTTTACATGGTCCTTCGTTAGCCGGTGTGCTCGCGAATATTGACAGCCTTCTGAACCCTAATTGTCCGGATCATACTGGTTCGACCTTTTAGCGCGAATCTAAAGGAATTCTAGCGCTGTTGAAGCCAGCAATTTTTGAGGGCGAAGAGAGGGGAGCAGGAGTACCAAACCCAACGTACCTTTCAACGAGGGGAGCACCCCCGGACATATCTGAAGAGAAGTAACCGACGCATGTGAGGAAGGAGAGCAGTCGACTGAGTGAGCAGCCAATAGACAAGTTTATCTATCAGTGACAAGAGAACAGCTGTCAGGTGACAGCTGCTACTGACGTCATATAGAAGTATCGTGTGTGTGCGTAAAGCGGCCAGTACACAATGGCGGACGATGGGCCACGCTTCGCAATTGGCAATTGTTGGCCACGATCCATTGGTGTTCACACAATGGCCCATTGCTCATTACTGCCTGGCAATCCACTTGCGACGGACGTCGAAGTAATTATGGTTGCAGCTATTTATTTATTATTATGTATGTAATTTATTTTGTTTATGGCGCTATTTATGTTATTTTTACGTCATATAATGATTATCAATACATTTTGCAATAAAATATTCCAAAAAAAGTATAAGTATCTATGAGCGGTCGGTGACGAACTAAACAATGGCCCATTGTGGAAACACCACCGGCCATGCTACGCCACGATTCCTTTGAAGTGTGCCCGAAAAACCGACAACTTCGCCATTGCGCGCCATTGCGCGCCACGATCGGCAATTGTCCGCCATCATGCACCATTGCCCCCTGTACACAGTGGCGATGGCGAGCAGTGGGCCATCGTCCGCCATTGTGTACTGGCCGCTTAAGAGATATCTGTGGACTTAACTGTGAGTAGAAGATCTTTATCATTAATAGACTCAAGTAAATTGCATAGTTCAAGAAAGAAGCAACTTTAAAGTAAATCTTGTATTTAGTAAAGTTAATTATTTAGTTTAGTAGTTAGACAATTATTGAGTACTGCATGGACTTGTAATAGTTTTAAGAAATATTGAGTTCTGACGGGGAACCTATGCCCGATTTTGTATTGATTTGTAACTCTACAAAAGACTTAGAAAAATTTGATCTGATTTATTTGTAGCTTAAGGACTTAGAATGATTAATGAAATAGTATTTAGTTAGAAATTATATTTAGTCTGTTATTTTACGTAGCATCTCTTAATTATTTAAGTATTTGAATTTCGTATCTGTAAACATGGTTGATAATTATTTAAAACTTCAAGATGATCTATTCATTAAAATTCAAAAGAGTTTATCCAACTTTAAAAAATCGCCCAAAGATCGTATTACAATTAGTTTTATGGAATCAAGGCTAGAGTCGTTGGAGAAACTATGGACTTCTTTTTCATCAAACCATCAAAAACTGGTTTTCGAGTTAAATAGAGATGTTTTAACGCAAACTGATTATAGCAAAAATGAAATTTACGAAAATTGTGAAGAGACTTTTATATACTATAAGGCCTTAATAAAAGAAAAAATATTGTCTTTAAAACCGTTACCAAATGTATCATGTCAATCAGAGTCCAAATCAATAAATAATTTAAAGTTACCCAAAATTGAAATACCCAAATTTTCTGGTAAATATGCAGAGTGGCCAAGTTTTCGAGATTTATTTATTTCATTGGTTCATAAAGAAACTTCTATTGATGATGTTCAAAAACTCCATTACCTCAAAGGCTGTGTTACTGGCGAAGCAGAGCAATTATTGAGGCACATTCAGTGTACAGCCGACAATTACCAAATTTGTTGGGATCAACTAGAAAATCGTTATAACAACAAAAAATTCCAAGCAAATTGTATTTTAAAAAGGCTAATAGGGCAAAAGATTCTTGTTTCTGAATCATCAAATGCAATTAGGTCATTATTAGATACAACTAATGAATGCTTAAACGCCTTAAAAAATTTGGGTATTGATATTAAGTCCTGGGATGTCATTGTGATATTTTTAATTACTCAAAAACTTGATTCGGAATCACGCAAATTATGGGAACAAAGGGTAAGCGAATCTAAAGAAGAATTGCCTAGTTTAAGAACCTTTGAAGATTTTTTGGAACAGCGTTTTAGATCTTTGGAGTTTTTGGATTTGAAGATTCAGAAACAAGAAAGGCCTACCTGTTCACACATTGCTACTACCGTAATTACATGTTTATTTTGTTCTGCAAACCACAAGTTAGCAAATTGTAAGAAGTTTTGTAAGGAAACGATTGAGTCCCGGCGTAAGTTTGTCCAAACTAATAGTCTTTGTTATAACTGTTTAACACCAAATCATTCAGTATACCAATGCAATTATACTTCTAGATGCCACATTTGTAAAAAGAAGCACCACACTTTACTCCACTTGAAAAATCCTAATTTTAAATCAGCCGTTCAGGCTGATCAACCTGCTGAAGGAAATGTTGTCGCGACTGTAGTTGACACAACATTAACTGAGCAGGCTCAAGGTGTCAAGCCAAATTCTCAAATAGTTTCTTGTTTGTCAAACACATGTGGCCAAGTTTTGTTGGCTACAGCATTAGTGAATGTTAAGTCGATGAGAAACAATACTCAAGTCATGTTGAGATCCTTGTTAGACCAAGGATCTCAAGCCTCTTTTATCACAGAGGCTGCTGTTCAAACGTTAGGCCTTCAAAAGGTGAAGGAGGCTAGTTTGTTGTCAGGTCTAGGCGGCGATCAGAACTCGAATTTAATTTCGAAGTTTTCTGTAGGTTTAGAGATTCAATCCCGTTTAGACCCCACCTTTATCTTAACGGTAAAGGCTCATGTGTTAGATAAGCTAACAACATTTTTGCCAAACAAAAGAGTTTTGGCAAATATTACTCCGGCAGTTTCATCCTTGGCTTTAGCAGATCCTAAGTTTCACTTACCCAGTAAAATCGATTTGCTATTAGGGGCCGACGTTTATAGCCAGATCTTGTTGGAAGGTTTATACAGAGGACTACCAGGCTCTTTGATCGCGCAACATACCAAACTTGGTTGGATCCTCTCTGGCAAGGTAAGCGATACGGCTGTAGATATCAACCAAGGTGAAAGTTGTCAGAAAATAGTCATGCATGTAGCTCATTCTGATAAAGATGAAATACTATTAAAAAGGTTTTGGGAACTTGAATCGGATTTGTTTTCTGAAAATAAAAAGCACCTAACTTCAGAGGAAGAAAAATGTGAAGAATTGTTTGTTCAAACAACATGCAGAGACCAATCCGGTCGTTTTATAGTCAAGCTCCCGTTCAAGTCAGATAAGCTATTTAACAGGGAATCAAATTCTAAGGATATAGCTAGAAAACGTTTTTTGAATTTAGAGAAACGTTTTAATTGTAATCCCCAATTTAAAAAGGCTTATTCAATGGTTATAAGTGAATATCTTAATTGTGGTTATATGGAAAAGGTTTGTCCAAGTGAAATGGATAAATCAAATGCTGTTTATTTGCCGCATCATGCGGTCATTCGTCTTGATAAAAGTACTTCCAAGATTAGGGTTGTTTTTGATGCTTCTTGCAAGGATTCTACTGGCACATCATTAAACAGCGAGTTGATGGTGGGTCCAACATTGCAGCCGGAATTACGACATTTAGTTATGAGGTGGCGTTGCTACCCAATATCAATTGTTGCTGACATTGTTAAAATGTACCTTCAAGTCAAGGTCGCAAAGGAAGACGTAGATTTTCAACGCATATTATGGCGGGAAGATCCAAATGCTGCGTTGCAGCATTTTCGACTTTTAAGAGTCACATTTGGGACGTCTTCTGCTCCGTTTTTGGCTGTACGTGCTTTGCAAGAATTAGCTCATCAAGAAAAGGAAGAGTTTCCTTTAGCTGCTTCGAAGGTCCTTAATGACTTCTATATGGATGACTTAATGACTGGTTGTTATTCAGTTGCTGAAGGCGTTAAGGTTTATGATGAGATTACTAGACTTCTTGCCCGTGGAGGATTTCCTCTTCAAAAGTTTTCTAGCAATAGCAAAGAACTGCTACAAAATATAAAGGTAGGCAATGAAACTTCTCCGCAAACTATGGAGATAAGGAATGACGAAGTTATGAAGATCCTAGGTCTCACGTGGAATAGGGAAGCGGATCAGTTTAAATTCACTGTGAAGCTTGTTCCTCTTCAATCACCTATAACAAAAAGGAAGGTTATTTCAGAAATCTCTCGTTTATTTGACCCCTTAGGCTGGATAGCGCCAGTTGTCACTAAGGCGAAGATATTTATTCAACAATTGTGGCTATCTGGTGTTGAATGGGATGACGAAATCCCTGATAGCTTACTTTTTCGTTGGCTAGAATTTAGAGATGATTTACCGTCTCTGACATCAATTAGTGTACCTCGTTGGATTGGTTCTAATTCTGATGACAAGTCTATGGAACTTCATGGGTTCTCCGATGCCTCTAATGTAGCTTACGCAGCTGTCGTGTACATACGCGTTATCGATGCCAATGATAAGATCCATGTGAGTTTAGTAACTTCTAAAACTCGAGTAGCACCCATTAAGCAGGTATCAATTCCACGACTGGAACTATGTGGTGCAGTATTACTTGCCAAGTTGTTAAACGAAGTTGCTAGAACACTTAATATTCCTAAACATCACATTCACGCTTGGACTGATTCGACGATTGTTCTATCCTGGTTGAGGAGTCACCCCAGTAGATGGACAACGTTTGTAGCAAATAGGACATCTGAAATTCTTACCAGAATGGACGGCAATCAGTGGTCACATGTCGCTTCGAAAGAAAATCCTGCGGACTGTTCCTCGAGAGGTATGTTGGCAAGTGAGTTTGTTAAATATCGACTTTGGGCACAAGGACCTGAGTGGTTGAGTGAAAACAAAATAAACTATAGAAAAAAAGAAGAAATAGATACTCACCTGGAAGAAAGAAAACAGAAGATAATCTGTCAGGCAACTACTACTAGTGAAGTGGAAGAAAATGATGTAATTAAAAGATTTTCATGTCTTAATAAACTTACCAGAGTTCTGTCGTATTGTCGTCGAGTCATAGATTGGAGAAAACCTGAAAAAGATAAGCTTAAAACTAACATGAGATTAACTGCAAGCGAGTTGCATGAAACTCTCATGATATGCATCCGTATGTGCCAAGAGATTAATTTCAATGAAGATATTCAAGATCTTCATAAAAGGGGGCAAGTTACTAAAAATAGTAAACTTGTATCGTTGAACCCCTACCTAGACCAATTTAACGTTTTACGTGTTGGCGGAAGAATACAAAATGCTTCCATCTCTGAGGAGATGAAACATCCGATTATTATGCCGCATAAGTCACACCTTACCACTCTTTTAATAAGAGATGCTCATGAAAGGACACTGCACGGTGGTCCTCAACTTGTCCTCAATTTTTTGAGAAGCAAGTATTGGGTGGTAGGTGCAAAAAGCGCGGTGAGACAGTTGGTAAGGAAATGTGTGATCTGTGTTCGTCATTCGATCACAAATAATCAACAGATGATGGGTCAATTGCCCATATGTCGTGTAACACCACAACGACCTTTCCTTAGAACAGGAGTAGACTATGCAGGTCCAATTAGTATTAGGACCAACAAGGGTCGTGGATATCGTGCCACAAAGGGATACATATGCCTTTTCGTGTGCATGGCTACACGTGCAATTCATTTAGAGGCAGTTAGCGATTTGACTTCTGAAACCTTTTTAGCGGCGTTCAAACGCTTTGTAGCCCGTAGAGGTCATGTCTCCGAATTGTGGAGCGATAATGGGACTACATTTGTAGGAAGTGCACGTGAGCTTAAAATATTAGTCGATTTAGAAAGATCGGATGTGGCTGCTGAAATCGCTGACTGGTTAACTACAAATGGAACAACGTGGCATTTCATCCCTCCCCGTGCTCCAAACTTTGGAGGACTGTGGGAATCCGGTATTAAATCGACAAAGCATCACTTGAAGCGAGTGATTGGCGATAGTACTCTGACCTTTGAAGAAATGACAACAGTGCTAGCGCAAATTGAAGCATGTCTAAATTCTAGGCCAATTTCTCAATTATCCAATAATCCGGAGGATCCTAGTCCATTAACGCCAGGCCATTTCTTGGTTGGAGAACCATTGATGTTAGTCCCTGAAGCTAATTACGAGCTTTCATCAATAAGTAGTCTAAAACGGTGGCAACTAACTCAAAAAATGGCACAAGACTTTTGGCGCAGGTGGAATCAAGAATATCTGACACACTTGCAACACCGGTACAAGTGGCGAGAACAAATCCCCGAACCTAATATTGGTAGTGTTGTGTTGGTTAAGGAGGACGGCTTACCACCAACAAAGTGGCTTTTCGGAGTTGTGGTTGCTAAACATCCAGGTTTGGACGGGCTTACCCGTGTAGTCACTCTTAAATACAAGGGCAACTTGTTAAAAAGACCGATATCAAAACTAATTGTGTTGCCTATAGATGGCTGAGAATTATGTACGTTTCTATATTTTTAATGTATTTGGTCATGTATGTTTTACTATCAAGAAAAAGATTTTTTGTTACCTATCACTAGAGTTTTTTTTGTTTTATATACACTTCTGTCACAAACTAAAATGTATTTTTTATGTTGCTAAATTTAACGCTTCGATGATTAGTATTTTTTAATGTTAAAGAGTTAAAGGTTTAAAGATTTTTTCATTTATTTTCTTATTTGTTTTTGTTCTGGACTAAGTCCATGGCGGCCGGCATGTTAAGGCTCCATATATGAAACTTCTGTTGCTTCATGTTGCCAATAGATGGCGCTGCTTGACGTTTCTACATCGCGGTATCGAAATGTTTTTATTATTGTATATATACTGTGACAATTTAATATTAAACACACCTTGTATTTCTATAAACTGCGTTTTATTTGTTTACAACATCTATTCGTGGTTGGATTTTTTGAGGCTTTTCCAGGAATGGTTTCCATCGTTTTTCAAAATATGTTTTTCTTATAAAACTACTATAAAACTAGCCGACACTACACAGCTGTGTAGTGTCCAATGGCTTCCAATGCAAAATTCTTGTATCCTTTGTTTCTTTTACACTTTTTAAGTAGTGTTTTCGTTCCCTAAAAAAGTGTAAAAGAAACAAAGGATAGAAGGATTTCGCACTGGAAGCCATTGACACTGTAGCTCAATTTGCAGAGCGACAGGGGCGTAAACCCGGAGGTCGCGGGTTCGATTCCCGCCTGTGTCGAAATTTTTCTTCCCTTTATTACAAGTCTGTGGCCGTGTAGTGTTTGTTAGAATAGAACTACCCCATTTCTTCCGGTGGGTGTACGTAAGAGCCGACTAACGGACTTGGGGCGTTTTAAGAGATTTTTGGGCGATGCGGTTGGACACCCATCAGCAACAACCTTTATTTTACCATCTTTTCCCCACTCAACTTCCCAAAGGTGGCTGAGGAATTTGTCACTCCATAGCTCTGGCTACCCCATCTAGGGATTTTATAGCCGTGAGTATATGTATGTATGTATGTATGTAAAATATAGAGATGGCGAATAACATTAAAGAGGGTTATGCTAGTCTATGTTCCGCATTTAATATTCCTCTTAGATACTTGGTCCATAAACCCTACCCAAATAAAACAAGGTATTCTCGATACAATATTCTATCAAGTAGAGTTAATAGATGGAATATCTAATTTGTGATTTTCAGTTGATTATGATTTTGATCCAGTTACTTAATTTGCTGTGTAGTGTCGGCTTAGAATAGCACTATCCCATTTCTTTCCGTGGGTGTACGTAAGAGGGGACTAAGGGTATTGGGGCTTTTTAAGGGATTTTTGGGCGATGCGGTTGGAGACCCATCACCAAACAACTCTATTTTACCATCTTTTCCCCTCTCAATTTCCAAAAGTGGCTGAGGCATTTTCAATTCTTCAGCTCTGGCTACCCCTTTAAGGGATTTATAGCCGTGAGTATATGTATGTATGTGTATATTACATTGGGAGAAGCAAAGAGATATTAGTGAAACACCGACTGTGAAATTGAGAATAATTTAATATGCATACAGGGGGTTTGATACATAGTTACTTTTAAATTAATGGCCTATATATAAACAAACGGGTTGGCAGATAAACTAACACTTCACATTGAAATTGCCTAGTTACGTTATTGTGAGAA
The DNA here is from genome assembly GCA_963576735.1 of Bedellia somnulentella. Lineage (NCBI taxonomy): Eukaryota > Metazoa > Arthropoda > Insecta > Lepidoptera > Bedelliidae > Bedellia > Bedellia somnulentella. Next base: position 18,114,396 of record OY755184.1, read on the forward strand.
TTGATATTATAATTTGGTTAAAACATGGCTATTGATGGTTCACCTTTTCCTATCTAAATGAACATTGTATGAAAAACCGTTACACGGTGGAAATCTATTATAAAATATTGTAATATTTTTCTGTTGTTGTTTTAGAATTTGTTTTAGAATTCAAATGTATACTTTTATTAGGTGTTTTCAGTACATTACGACATGATAGTCCAGTGGGTAGAACACCCGCCCGAAAACAGAAGGGTGTGAGTTCTAATCCTGGGTCTTGCCTACACCAATTTGTCTTTTCTAAAGTCATATGTGTGGTTAATTTATCATGGTTGTTAACGGTGAGGGAAAACATCGTGAGAATATCTTGCATGGCTGAGTTGTACTTAGTATGTGACAGTGTATTCGTATAAAACGGCGATAGGCCTGCCCCCTATCACGTGAGTACACTGTCTAAGCAAAACGTGGGTACCTTCTCTGGACACTAGATGGCGCTGCCATGTGAGTTCAGAAGTATTGTTACCTCTGCCAACCCCTTCGGGGATAAATGGCGTGAACGTTTATGTTTCAGTACAATAGCTAAATGCTAAGAATTAGTTAATTATTAGTAAAAACATACTTGGAATAACTAAACAAAAAAACTTTATTTGCCGCAAGCAACAATCAGTTTGAATTAAAATGTTTTATCGAAATGTTGGTAAAATTTAAGACAAGAAGAACTTTTCAAACTTAATATTAATCTGTAAATCTATTGCAGAAAACTGAAAATATACTTCTTATATTTCTAGGCCTTATTCCATTCCACCCGTCCCAAACTTATGCTCCACCCTGTACATATCGATGTTTTCGAATAACAGCGAACATTCGTATCATCTGTCTTCCCCCAAGGGATCACGTCTGAAGGGTTCATTAAGAAGGGCCGATCTCATGTGAAATGTTAAACTACATTTGGCAGATACATATTGTAGCACGGGGCTCGCGACACGCGCTGTTAGACAGTTTAAATGCGGGAATCATTAATTACTTGCGGGTTTTCACTGCGGATTATGGATTATTATTAGGCTGTAAACCATTAGTGTGAGATATTGGGGATCAGTTTTGTCATCCTTTCATACATTTCAGATTTAAGCATGTTGCGTTGAATATTAGCAATCTAGTAGATCTTTCGGTTAAATTGGTTAAAAGGGTCAGTCAGAGTTTTAGTACCAACTTACCTTTAAAGTGACATACATACATATACTCACGGCTATAAATCCCTTAACGGGATAGCCAGAGCTTTGGAATTAGAAATTCCTCACCCACTTTTGGAAGTTGATTGGGGAAAAGGTGGTAATAATAATTAAATGTTTTTGGTGACGGCTCTCCAACCACATCGCCCAAAAATCACCTTTAAAGTGAGTGGCAAAATAATGGTAATATACAGTTTGCAGTCGATTTCTAAATCTCCACCAATCAAAGTATGACTATGTATATGTATAATGGTACAATTAAGATGTGGACAGATGTGGAACAGCATAGTACTACTTTCTCATCTTAATACTCTGGAGAAATTATCCTAAATATTTGAATACAATGACCAGAAGTTTTGCGATACACGTATGAAAAATCATATTAATACAAGTTAATATCACAAATTATATGTAACTCAGAAAAGGGGAGGCTTTTGCCCAGCAGTCGGACTATAGTATAGTACTTATAAAAATAAGTCAGAGTTTCTGTTATTGTAAGTTTCATCATTAATTATGTTTTTTGTAACTAAATGTATTTAATGTTGTCATAGTATTGTCTATTTTCGAAGTTAACATCGGACGAATTATATATTCTTCAACACATACAATTCTGTGATCGTAATTGGTTGTATAGCGATAACTCGGTACACAACATGAATTACCTATCAAATGTGTATTACATCATAACCTAATTCACCCGTGGTTAGATATCGCTGTAATAAAATTACTAGAGCCATTGTAATGAACTATAAGGGAATGTGTTGTGTGTCAGCTTATATCTCTATGTTTGCCTCGGTTCTTGTAAGAGACAATGTTTTGGGCTATATGGCTCGACACTCATCACCATCCTTTATTTTATAATCTTCCGTGCTAAACGTTCTAAAGTGGCTAAAGCATTTCTTATTCCTTAGCTTGGACTTCTCATTTTGTGGGATCTTTAGTTATTAGTATATGTATATTTTATTATATATATGAATAAATTAATAGATGCAACTTTAGAATTGTAGATTGCAAAGCCTTAGTTTCTTTTTCATAAGATCCAATATTAATAGATAACCAAATCTATTCCTATAACAAATCAAAATATTGCCAAAAAAACTAAGCTATTGTAGTTTGTATATAAAAGACAAACACGCTCGCTAATCCAATCAGAATCCCAAACTGAGTGAAAACAAACAAATCGTTCTATAACTCCAAGCGCATGTCAATCTGAGGTGTCAATTTAATAAAAACACAAAAGCATAGTAAAAATAACGTTGCTCAAAATCCGGTGGCGCCAAAATCCTATTATGGTTCGGTGTTACGTCCGTTTGATCTGGTTTGATCCAGTCTGATCCGGTTAGCACCGGTTGGAACCGGTAACGGCCGGCGGCCGGCGGCCAAACGGAAACTGGGTGAAAGTTATGCGAATTTTGACAGCGACGTTACAGCAACTTGCCAATTGGATTTTCATCTTCGCTAAAAGTTTGCTCGGTGTATGATACGTGCTCTGCTTTTGATTATATTTTAACAGAGTCAGCTGAAGCTGAAACTTTGTACATGAATTTTAGCGAGTGTTTAAATAAAGTAATCCACCTAAAACTATATAATAAAATGGCGTTTGATGACTGTGTTGGAAATAGTTAGAGTGGATTATCAATATAACAATGTTAGTAATGCAAAATTAATATTAATAGTTAATGCAAAAACAGTTGTAGTTTTGAATTTTATTAGAATAATTTCGAACAGTATGGATTCAGTAAAAAATAATATTGAGTAAACTTCATAAAGAGTTTTTTTCAGTCATTATTTTGTAATCGGTTTCAGTAGAAAAAAACCAACAAGTGTTTCAGAATAGTAGCAAAGTTACGAAGTCACAAACACGTGTTACCGTGTCATACGACAAGATCCAACTTCAGCAAAACACGAAACAATTTTAGATAAAAATAAGGAAAAACTTGTCTCGAACAGTTCTGTCGCAACACGACTTGGCTGAAAAAACTTTGCTCTAATATTCTTCTGAGCAGAAAATCTGACATCAGTTTTTCAGGGCCGTTGTATGTACAAAAACGAAAAGAATTTCATATAGATTTAACATCGTCCAACAGTGTTTTTTTAATAACTTTGTATTTATTAATAAAACAGAAAATCTGTTATACGAGTCACGGGATACGAAAAAAAAACTTCTATATTTACCAAAAATACAAATTTATAATTTAAGTTTACAGTTGCCCTCGCACTAGGCTAAACCCGTATCGCGAGTTCAAATATATAAGAATTACTATGTCTCAGAAACTTGAAGTTGATTGACATTTAAAAAGTTAGATGATTTATGCTCTAATCGTTGTTAGAAGGTTCGAGTTGCTATGCAGTTCTCCTAGGAAGTCAGAAAAATAAACTTAAGAAGTATTAGTCCTCCGTTCGCTTACGAGGTTTGCCAGGATTGTGGTTGATAGTCTCTGCCTGATTACATGAATGATTTAAATCTTTTTGTTCATGAAAACCTCATGTGGGGATTATTACTAATAAATACAGAATAAATAAAGGAAAGAAAATATTTATTTTTTTCCCGCCTGTGTCGAAATTTTTATTTCCTTTATTTATTCTTTATTTAAAAGCGACATGATAGTCCAGTGGGTAGAACACCCGCCCGAAAACAGAAGGGCGTGAGTTCTAATCCTGGGACGGGCCTACACCAATTTGTCTTTTCTAAAGTCATATGTGTGGTTAATTTATCATGGTTGCTAACGGTGAGGGAAAACATCGTGAGGAAACCAACATGGCTGAGTTGTACTTAGTGTATTCGTTCAAAACGGCGATAGGCCTGCCCCCTATCACGTGAGTACATTGTCTAAGCAAAACGTGGGTACCTTCTCTGGAAACTAGATGGCGCTTGCCATGTGAGTTTCAGGAGTATTGGTACCTCTGCCAACCCCTTCGGGGATAAACGGCGTGAACGTTTATGTTATGTTATGTTATGTTATTATTCTTTATTTATTACATGAATGATATTTTTATCATCTTGGGCTTTGTGCAGAATGTTTCTGGACTAACACCAAAATTGTAATGGACATAAAAGAGATGTGTATGATGAGTTTCTTACGTTACTCAATAATACACCTTCCCAATCCGAAGTAGATGTATATTTTAACTTAAAAGTAAGTTAAAATTTTACATTTAAAAAAAATGTTTGCTTTTATTTTGAAATAAATGATGATGTTATTTTATTTATGGAAATAATGACGTAAGTTTATGATTGCATGTTGTTTATTTTAAATTTTATTTTTAGTGATGAGGCAATTTGCTAATTAATTTCTTTTATTTTAAGGGTCTATTATATATTATACATATTCATCTTCGATCATATATACCAAAGATGCCGCACTCCATACAAATTCAACGCACAGAAGTGGACCGCGAGAATGACAAGACCGTTTGACAACTAAATATTTATTTTTCTACAATTATCGACCTTACCGCATTTTCTTAAGACCTATTATTTATTGCAAGATCTAGCACGCGACTGTCAGTGAAACAGTGCTTATCTTATAAAAAAACACTGTTCGGCCGGGCCGTTTTTCGTGCTTTGTTGGTGTATCTTTGGTATATATGATCGAAGCTAGTGATATAAAAACTAAACGTTGGCACTAGTGGATTATTTTGATGACGAATTGGAGGATCTGTTCTTACTTGGTTTTAATTTGCCGAAGAAATCCGTGATGTGATGATGATGTAGAAATCGTCAATAAATCTGGTATAAAGCCGAAAGCATCAACTAAAAACTGTTCATATCGAACATCTAGCAGAGATGATGTAGATGTAAAACTGACTTAACCCTACGATAGCAAACGCTTACATATATAGAGTAAAAAAAATAATTAACAATTCCATGGTATTTTTTTCAGTGGGGAAAAGTTTTCGCTTTTTATTTCTGCATGCTCTCACTTGTATGACTTATAAAATATATGAAAAAGTATAAGAAATAAAATATACACTAAATAAATATTATTTGACTAGCTTTTGCTTGCGACTTCGTCCGCATGGAATAGTTACTTTGACACCACCTCAGCGACGCTACCGGTAAATCCTTAAGCCTTTAACTGAGTATGCATACATATACTCACGGCTATAAATCCCTATGAGCACAAATGATTATTTCTCAGACGTTTTGGTTGTGCATAGGGAAACTAAAAGCGGGTAGTTTTGTAGTTATGTACCTGCAAAAGCTGAATCTTAATTCAAATAATAAAAAAATAATGTCAGCATACGTTTATTTTGTGAAATATGTGTTAAACTACCAAACAAGCGCTAAAAACTAATAATAAAGTGATCAAAATGCAGTAAGACAAAAGAAACTATCTTACTTACTTCTATTCTTTTCAAAATCTTAAGCCTCTGTAATATGTGTGTCGTGTTGTGTGACACATTGTGTTGTGTGTGTTAGAATTGTTTTTCCAAAGTATTCTCAGCGTCTGTTTAACTTAGCTAAATTACCTAAGGAAAGGCGTTAAAGAAAGTCTGTGAGCACATTAAGAGGCACTACATTCTAGGAACTTCATAACGCAAAGTATATTCGAAGCAGTTGCTTTATCGTTATTTATGAGCTTTTCTGCAGGTTTCGCTTTTCAGTAAAAATCTCGGGAAATGTGGCTCTATTTTAATGCTTTACTTTACAGGATTTACCTTCAGCAGGGAGGGAACTTTGTTTTATGACTAAGCACTATAATATAAAGCTCAGTCTTGACTTGAAATTTAATTTCTATGGTATATCAATATTTCTTTACTTATTATGAGAATATACATTAAATACTTACGCTTTCTTTCATCATTGACAACCACTATTGTTCCAAAAAGTTTTTGCCAGAGCTTCACAATCAAAAAAACATTCTGAACTTGTAAGAGGAAAAGATAGTCAATAAAAGTATAGGTGATATTTGAAACGAAGGCGTGAATATATAGGATTACCCATTAGGGTCGAGTTGTTAAGATTCGTAAATTGTTTACTACAGCTAAATGTCAGTGAATATTTCATTAAGATCAGTCCAACCATTTCCGAGATTAGCCGCAAAAAAACAGACAAAAGTTATTCAGAAATGTCATAACTTAGTATGAACCCTAATTAAATTCATATGCAAGTAATACAACGCGATGATTGTAATATTATAGTCTCATTTTATTTCATTTTAGGTAAAAAGATATAAGCAAAATAACGTTAAAATATCGTTATAATTGTAAGTGTTTCGTAAAATTGGTTTCGTCTCGTAATCCTGTTGTTTGAGTTTTATTTGGTAAGCAGCTTAACAATGGGTTCACCTTTCCTCGCTGCCAAAACACTGAGAACAAAGAAATAAACTAACATCGGCCTTCCTTCAATTGTGCCAATATTTCTTTAATGTAGAAATATTATTTGTGTTATTCTGAACGGTGTTATTGAAAGGAGGAGGATTGCGATAAACTAAAATTTATTAGAATGATTTTTGTAACTCCTTATCGTTTTAAAGTTAATATGTTAGGTACGTAGCAATGAGACAACGGTTTACCGTGAACTGACGTTTTATTAATGAACTACCGTACAATAAAAAATATAAATCTCGGATACATAACAATATTTGAGGTTATTGCGTAGAGTAATTATTTCGCAGTTTTATTCTTTTTAATTTATCAAAATAGGATTATTTTATCCTAAATCAACCTAAATGAATAATATTTTACTAAATGTATACTAAAACAATTTAAACCTCATTTTAAAAGCATTTTTCCATATCGTTAAGGCAAAACGTTCCAGATACAAAAACACCTACATTTAAATTTTTCATAAGTAACAAGTTAGGTTGTATTGTATTACTAGCTGTTGCCTGCGACTTCATGCGCCTCAATTTCTGTTATAATATGATCGCGATTAAGAACTTTTTAAAATAATTTATTTTAAAGTTGTTGGAAAGGATATTGGAAAGTTAATAATGAGAAGCGAATTAACATACGCAACATCGAAATATAATGCCTATATACAACTTGATCCTGCTCATGATATAGCTGGAAAAGTATAAGCATACTTTATAAATACTAATTGAATGATTTGCTGCAAGTATACCGAAAAAATAAAATAAATAAAATAATATAGTGACATAGATGTTAAGTCATTTCAAGCGTGTTTTCGCCTACTCCTCAATTATTATAGTCGTACAAGATGCGACGATTCATCCTCCATATACTCACGGCTATAGATCCCTAGAATGAATTAATAATTCCTCAGCCACTTTGGGAAATTTTTTAGGGGAAAAGATGGTAAAATAAAGGTTGTTGGTGATAGGTCTCCAACCGCATCGCCCAAAATTCCTTTAAAAGCCCCAATACCGTTAGTCGCCTCACGTACACCCACCGGAAGAAATGGGGTAGTGCTATTCTAAGCCGACACTACACGGCATAGCCGACATGGCATAATTTCGAAACATTGTCATCGTGAACTCCGCATATTTAGAACGGGGTGACAGTGGTATTCATAACCTGACACTTTTGTTGCTTGGCACTCAGATTAGGCACTTTCCATAAATCGGCCATGTGGGTTTCCTAGATTTTTTCTAATCGAATAATCATAATGAACGGACCACACCCACATACGTCTGAAAAAAAGACACATTCAGAAGTAAAACCTTACGCCTTTTTTCATCAGAGGTAATACTTGTCTACATTTAGCTTTAATCATTTAAATATCAAAGAAATTTAAAAGCAATCAAACTCTAAATGTAATCGGTTGTTAAAAAGTTGACATAATCCATTCGAACGCGAAACTCGGAAAAGATTTTTCCATAAACCGCTTCTTACTAAACGCTAAGTACTCCAGCCTCGACCTGGCGAGGTAAAACGTATAAATCACGTTAAGGATAATGGACGCAAATATTCGGAAAGCCATTACTGTTACCGAGTTCTATCACTTAACTTCAACACTTCATCAAACACAAGAAATTTAACAAGAACACGACCAAACAATGGCATCTAACGGTGGTTTAAAAAATAATGTGTATTTGGTGTAAGAATAGAATAGAATAGAATAGAAAACTCTTTATTGTACATCAAATATGGAAAAACAATTACAAATACACAGAATGAATTAACAAAAGTACAATTAACAGTCTTATCACTAAAAGCGATCTCTTCCAGACAACCTTTGAATGGAGAGGTCAATAAATTAGAGTCATGTGAGATAGATGTACAACAAAATGCGTTAACTGCACAAACAATACAACAATCCAGTCATACTTAAATCTAGTTATAAAATAATAAACTATTAACAAACATATAAATACTATGATACAATAAATTAAAACTTATAATACATATAAATATTATGATACATATTTTTATTTATATACTAAATATATATAATTTAAGATGTAAGATGATTGTTTAAAAAGATATATTGAAGCTATCATTTTCATTAAAACAAATTTTTAGTAAAAAGCTTACTATCTGTAATCTGCGATTGTTAAATGGGTCGGATTGGATCACGTCGCAAATCTCCATTTCGTGAACAAGGTGTGAACACTCGTGAAACTCACTATGAAAACGATATTACTTTTTTTAAAAGAATTGGTGTAAAAGCTTAAAGTGTGCATTTAATAATTTAAATCTTTTTGTTCATAAAAACCTCATGTGGGGATTATTACTAATAAATAAAGAATAAATGAAGGAAAAAAAACTTTCGACACAGGCGGGAGTCGAACCCGCGACCTCGGGTATACGCCCCGACGCTCTGCCAATTGAGCTACCGTGTCAATGGCTGCAATTCCTCTATCCTTGGTTTTTTTTACACGTTTCAGTAGTTTTTGCGTTTCCTACCTCCGAATTTTTATCCTGTCGTCTGCCTGTGTCGAAGTTTTTCTTTCCGTTATTTATTGTTTATTTATGTGCATTTAATAGTTTCTTTCTTTATATAAAATTTATAAAGTATACGATTTTATAATTTCACTTCACATTGTTTCAATATACCTCGGTTATTTATATTATTTTAGTATATATATATATATATATATATATATATTATTTTATTTTAGAAACATAATTTATAGCACGACTGGGTAAATATCGGTTTACTTAAAGTCAATTTAAGAAATTATTATAAATATAGTGTATGTTGGTTAATTATTAGTCTGAAATTTTACGATTTTATTGCTGGCTACTCAATCGAACTAATAAATATGTTTTGATCCAATGAAATACCTATAAGAAATATTTTGAAAACAGTATCACCACACACATAGGTACACTAATGGCACTAATTTTATAACCTTTCAAATGACTTCAACAGACCTAATTCAGGCACCAAAGTTCGACTGCTACAGAATATTTAGCATAATTTAAAATCAGCACATGAAACTCGACATTAACTTGAAGCACTGCATGCTAATACACTTAAATGACGGCGGATGAGCTCGTGTCGAAGTATGCGGAGTTGTGCTTTGACATTCACTAAAATTGTGGTGCGACATTCAAATAGAGCTGTTTACAGTCCCCGATATAAGAAGTGAAGTTTGGCGTGTATCATTTAGTAATTTTTCTATTTTCAACACCGATCCAAATTAACATTATATGCCTATCTCACATTGTTTCAAATATATAACTAATTAAAGATTTCTCCTATACTAGTTAGGTTAACAAGTTAAGTAGATCGTTTTCTCTGTTTAATAAATATTGTGTTTTTGTCTTTTGAAATCTTTTTTCTTTTACCTATTGGTAGCCTAAATTTTTGGACCATTCATTTAATATTTTGCGATATACCTTCTCTAAAATACTCTGTTTTTTCTCTCATTCACGTCATTTTAAAACCAGTGGGGTATAAATGTCGTGCTTACTTTGTTTGCTTTAAGGTCGTTTAAATGTTTACACCGCACAATACATAAAAGTCGTGTCGCCGGCTATAAACCGCCCGCGTTAAGTGTATTAGTTATAAGCTATATGAAAGCAGCTCAACTTAGTTGCTAGATAGCTCCGCGGCTCCACGGCTACTCTGCGGGTCGCTTTTAACTACGAGGATAACGCGCCGATTTGATATTATTTACATTGGATAAAGTTTAATTTTGTTAGTTATCATTATCTGTCAAAATCAAACTGAAAGCAGAGTTGTTAGGAGTACCATAGCACGAGTGCAATTTTATCGTCAGGACATCGGTTCGAAAGAGATCAGTGTATACGATGCTAAGTAAGTGCGAAAGAGATGGCTGTTTTTTACCACACGATATCTAGTTAAAAGGTCGTTCGTACTAAGTATGCAGATCACACCACACCACATCGATTTAAGCAGTCACTGTAACAAAGAATCCTTCATGAGTACTTGTTACAAATAAGGAAACAAACTAACAAGTAATAAAGATGTAGTTATAATAAAATTAAAGATTGTGACGAAAGCAAACAGATTTTTTTCAAAACCGTCAATTAAAAAAAATCTCTCGCTACTACGCTTTCCGTGTTTTGTAAATCATTTGACGGTGTTGGTTATAACTATAATTTATTGTAACATAAACATAACATAAATGTTCACGCCGTTCATCCCCGAAGGGGTTGCCAGAGGTACTAATACTTCTGAACTCACCTGGCAGCGCCATCTAGTGTCCAGAGAGGGTACCCACGTTTTGCTTGGATATTGTACTCACGTGATAGGGGGCAGGCCTATCGCCGTTTTGTACGAATACATGTCACATGACTAATTACAACTCAGCCATGTGGGTTTCCTCACGATGTTTTCCCTCACCGTTAACAACCATGATAAATTAACCACACACATGACTCTCGCTACTACGCTTTCTGTGTTTTATAAAGCATTTGACGGTGTCGGTTACAACTATAATTTATTGTAATATTCGTTAAAACTAGTAAACCTGCTGCAGGCTAGCTTGATCAGCTAAAGACATGTACCCTATTCAGAATAGGTTCGAGCCCTCGTTGGGAGAATATATCGTCAGTAATAATTTAACTTACAAGTAGGTCACGTTTATAATAAAAGTCAAAATGTAACTAATGAAATTCCTCATAAAAATCTCAAAAGAAAATATCGTATGTTAGACTTCGTATAAAAACTACCAGAACAAGCTCAAGGATGGATGACAGTAAATTGGTGAAAGAGATATATAGAGCCAATGTGGAAGGTAATGTTAGTAGAGGACGACCTCGGAGGACACATTTGGATCAAATAGAAAATGTGCTCAAAAAGGCAGGTGTCCGCAGTATGAAGAATAAAAGAGCATGTATGAAAAGATTGATGGATGTAAACGAAGCCAGAGAGGTTTGCCAGGATCGTACAAGGTGGCGATCGATAGTCTCTGCCTACCCCAATGGGAACTAACGGCGTGAGAATATGTATGTATGTATGTATGTAACAAGCTCCGGCGATAATTTATCTATAAAACAACATGAAACACATTAATCAGTACCCCAATATCACTGAACATCGCAGAGAAACCTCAAAAAAGCTGAAATTCCGCGTTGTTTTGTCTTTAACGTCTACTTTTACATCCTCGCCTGAGAAACTACTGGAGTTTTTACTTTTTACGAGCCCATTGAACCCTTTCAGAGTATCGGAGATGATTCGAGACCGAAAAGTGAGCTCGTAACATAAGAAAACAAACATTGAGTTACGATATTGAGCAACCTGTACTCTCTCCAGAGAATTAACGTGAAATATTTGACTTTTTTCATATCTAACATTTTTTTCTTCTCTTATATTTGTAAATAATTTTCTTTCATAATTTTTTGCTTAAAATATCTCTTTGCTGTCAACACAATTTTGATTAATTAATTATATATAATACTATCAGACCGAGTACACTTTTACGGAATTTATTTGCAAAGCCAACAGAGACAGAACCATACAATGTGTTTCTTCCATGTTTCTTTAAACAGGAAACGCTGAGGAATGTCACAAAAATTTTTTTTGACCATTAGGTTTACCATCATCAAAGTGACGGTAATAGACAGTCAACAGGATAATTGATACAAGAATATCTAACTCCTAGTGAATTAAAATAATAACTTGTAGTAAGGAATACAAATTAAATAATATACTTCATAATATACATACATACATATACTCAAGGCCATAAATTCCAAATAGAGGTAGCCGAGCTTCAGAGCTAGAAACTCCTCAGCCACAGGATGGTAGAAATAAAGTATCGTTAGTGATGTCTTAAGTCGCCTCTTACGATCACCCACAGGTAGAAATGAGGTAGTGCTATTCTTAGCCGACACTATTTATAATATAAAGTAAACGAATGTAAATATCGTCAAGAGTTTTATCAGAAAAAAAAACATCTCTTTTCAACGCACAAACGAACGCGCTGAAAGGTTTCAAACAAAGGGGTAACACCTAAAAGGAAATAGATTGTAAAGTGGCCTCTCTTATCTCTGCCTCTCATCACCCTAATTACTAAATGGCTAACTAACTTGAACAAGCGGTTAAACGTTACGTAACATTAGAAATTTACAAGCTATTCTTAGATTTTTACTTGTGTCGTAAATTAAACTCTCTTAAGGATTTCTGTCAAAAATTCAACATTGTCTTGTGACTTGTGGTACGACAAGTCACAAGACAATGTTGAATTTTTGACAGAAATCCTTAGAAACAACAGTAGTAATTGTTTCCACGCTCCAATAAACCCGCGCTAGTTAAGTAAAACAGCAAAGTTACACGAGTTTGTCCTGCTGAGTGCCAGATATTACTTCACCGGTCGCGAGGGAATCCTGCCACACTGTATTGTAGTGTTGTTCCTTGACTTCTGATAAAAGTTAACTCATCTTTTTGATAGTTGAAGAAGTACTGAGTAGTGTTTTGGTTATGTAAGTTGTATTTTCAGATGAGGTTTAGACGCCGTTATGATTAAAAAACTGCGGTTTTCTATTTTATCTTATCAATCAAATTCAGTCTATTCAATAGTTCATATCCTACGGATGAGTAGTGGCACTATATTTTATTATTTTATTATAGAATATAATATAACACATGATAGTCCAGTGGGTAGAACACCCGCCCGAAAACAGAAGGGCGTGAGTTCCAATCCTGGGTCGGGCCTACACCAATTTGTCTTTTCTAAAGTCATATGTGTGCTTAATTTATCATGGTTGTTAACGGTGAGGGAAAACATCGTGAGGTAACCCACATGGCTGAGTTGTACTTAGTCATGTGACAGTGTATTCGTACAAAACGGCGATAGGCCTGCCCCCTATCACGTGAGTACACTGTCTAAGCAAAACGTGGGTACCTTCTCTGGACACTAGATGGCGCTGCCATGTGAGTTCAGAAGTATTGGTACCTCTGCCAACCCCTTCGGGGATAAACGGCGTGAACGTTTATGTTACGTTTATGTAATATAATATAAAATACATTGTTGCACATCACAAAACACATTACAAAATCTCAGTACAAAAGAAAAAGTACAATTGTACACTGAAAGTGATTTCTTCCAGACAACCCTTGAACGGTAAGAACAATCAAAAATAATAATGTGAGGTAGATGTTTAATAATATCCAGGAACAAGTTATATAATACTATAGGGAATTTAAATGATTTTCTATTAAATATAATATTTTTGTATTACTTACTAATCGATATGATAGAGAAGTTTAAAAACAAAGGGCTTAAATAATTCTCTTATTTTCAAGCACAACAAAATACAAGATAATATACAAGCAAATAATAATCTGCTGCGTAGTGTCGGCTAAGAATAACACTAACACATGTCGTCCCAAATGTGTCGTAAAAAACAAAAAATACTGTCATATCGCTAGCAAATGTTCAAGCTATATTTAAAGATCGTCTGTAAGTTATGCTATTACCAATATTGTGGTACCTCCGCAATATTTAATTCACAAAACTGTTTATGTCCCAGTTTGGCCGCTAATGGCCCATTCCAGCCCCGACCTCGGAGCGACGGCCGGTATTTCGGCGATTCTTTATTCTGTCAGCGACACCGCGCCGCCACCGCCACCGTTCAGCGGTTCTAGAATAACTTTGCTCGTTTTCTGTGAGCTAACATAATTAATATGTTTATTTGAATTATGACCCAGTTAGTTCTTATAATTTAAATGTTGACTCCCAAAATCTGGTTTTGATCTGTTTATTAATTTTAAGCTTTTTTCTTGTCTTTTTGGCAGACATATCGGCAAAAAATAAGACGCGGGACGAACTGTTTAGTGTTATTTTAGTCGATACTAGTTTTTTTATGTAGATTACGTAGTTTGATATGTGAATGTATTATTTTTAGGTAGTTTTCAATGAAAACTTAACACAGACTGGGAGCTAAATATTTTATCAATTAGAAAACGTTAACGTAAACGTAAATTTCGTGTTTCAGGTACTGAAACGAAATTGACTAAAACGGTAAAATAAAAATCACTATCTGTGTCGTTTCCCAATATCGTCCAAAATAGTGATACGGAGATACTAATTTCTTTATTGGAACAAACGGCATCAACATACTTATGTATTTAAGTTTTAAAATATTAATGAATACATGGCTCTCGCTAGAATATTCGTAGTATTATGGCAATCATAAAACAAATAAATTTTCAGCAGTGTTGAATATTATGCATATATTAGTAGAATGTCATAACTAAACACGATTGTTAAACCCTTGGAATTTACAAAACTCGTTAAATCTCCATAATTCTATTGAATTATTCGCAACCGATTTCCAAACAGTGTTCACTAAACAAAGCCCGGCCTTGTATAATGTCGGTCCAATATTTACAATTTGTAACTGTAATTTGTCACAAAATTTAATTCTAATAATTTTGTTACACACAAAACTTGGACGAAGTTTCTGAACAATGAGAAATTTTAAGTTACAAATGGTGTTCATCACTCGGAATCGAATTTATTATTCACAACAAAAAAATAATCAATGAATGTTTGTTTAAATCTTTTTGTTCATGAAAACTTCATGTGGGGGTTATTACTAATAACATAACATAAACATAAACGTTCACGCCGTTTTATCCCCGAAGGGGTTGGCAGAGGTACCAATACTCCTGAACTCACATGGCAAGCGCCATCTAGTTTTCAGAGAAGGTACCCACGTTTTGCTTAGACAGTGTACTCACGTGATAGGGGGCAGGCCTATCGCCGTTTTGTACGAATACACTGTCACATGACTAAGTACAACTCAGCCATGTGGGTTTCCTCACGATGTTTTCCCTCACCGTTAGCAACCATGATAAATTAACCACACATATGACTTTAGAAAAGACAAATTGGTGTAGGCCCGTCCCAGGATTGGAACTCACGCCCTTCTGTTTTTCGGGCGGGTGTTCTTACCCACTGGACTATCATGTCGCTATTACTAATAAATAAAGAATAAATAAAGGAAAGAAAAATTTCGACACAAATTTCCCGCCTGTGTCGAACTTTTTCTTTCCTTTATTTATTAGCAATGAATGTTTGGTTAAAAACTATACAATGAAAACTTGAAAAAAAAACACATTATAGTATTAGCGCCCGATTTCTGAATTGAGTGTTCCAGCTGAGAACAACTTAAGTATCGTTCTGTCGCATTGAAATCTTAACAACTGAATGAGACAGAACGATACTCAAGTTGTTCTCAGCTAGAATACTCAATTCAGAAATCGGGCGTAAATGGACAAATATTTCTATGCAATGTTGAGTCTGTGCCAAATATTACAGTACAAGCGCATATTGATGATGTTGGAGATTCACGTTGTAAAATTGATTTAAATTTGGTAATATGTTTTCGTTAAGGTTATGTATTGGTCTTAGGTCATCTGCATTTTCTGATTGATTTCAACTTGCAATCTTTGAGTATAGGTTTATTACTAACTGAAGACTTACAACTAACATACAATATATGGAGGGAATATGTGTGCGTACCACACTACAAACTAATGCTAAGACTTCTTCATCTGTCTGTATGACGGTGTGTGTACGGTGGTGTGCCACGCTGCAATCCATGTAATGAAACCAGAATTTTTTCCATTGAAGAATAGGAGAACACTGTTTATAAAACATTTATGTAGTATTTAGTGTGTACAATAATGTATATATCTCTTCTGAAGAAAAAACAAAATAGTTTGGTAAATCTGATGGTCTCTTTCATGGTTTTTATGTTTACAGATAAAATAACACAATCAGACAAATACATACAAACCGAAGACTTTGCTCCGGAACAAAAGGAACCTAACCAGAACGGGAGCAGCAAGGACCCAAACCAGCTAGTGCTGGACGCGGCGACGCTGAGCAAACTCAACGCTGGTCTCCCGAACTTCGACACCAAGGAAGAAATAGGAAGAATTGTCAGAAATGGAACCGGAATCACTATCATTGGGAAAGAAGTCTCCTTATAGCATGAAAATCGTTCGAGGACACCTATTCTTGTTTAGTGTACTTTAAGTAACTGTCTGTGTAAATTTTCCTTGTAATTAAGAGTAACTTTAAGTAGAAAATGAGATAGTTAATATCAATTAATGTTGTAAGCATTGCTTTATACTAATTATTTAAAGATGGTTGAGACATTTTAAGTAATCTGTTTATTTGTGTTTGCAATATTTTTCATGCACACTTAATTTATAAAGATTTTGATCAATACTTCGAAGAGAGAAGAAAAGATAAAATCACTTATTATAAAAATATGTTTCTGGTAGTATAGAAAAGCATTTTCCATTCCCTTTTAAATAGCGTAGTAAGAGGCATCATTGAAACTTTTCTGCAACTGCCAAGAGTGGCTCTGAAATTGCTGTTTTCTAAACTTATAGCACATTATTTCGAAATGTAACATGTGTCTATACGAAATAAACTCCTGAATTTTTTTCATAATGGAACATACATTTCAAAACCAAGTTTTAAAAAGTACCGGAGTATAACCTTACTCTAAAAAACACTTTCTATTGTCATATTTGTGAGTTTCCCAGAATATTACAAAGCCCACTCATTAAACTCTCAAAACATGAAATATCCGAAATTTTATGTAGTGATATGAATGGCCGAATATTTTCTAAAACTTAGTTCTGATTATATCCAACTAATTATTTTAAGTCGTAGAGTTTCATAAATGTATCGCTGTGGGTCGTGAATATGTTATAGGGGTTTAATGTCTCCCCACTCGGCTACGACAACGTAAAAACTATTGCTTTAGAATAACGATACTCAGTTTTCGTCTAATGTATTAGTGTATTATTTGCTGTGTAGTGTCGGCTTAGAATAGCACTACCCCGTTTCTACCGATGGGTGTACGTAAGAGGCGACTAACGGTATTGGGGCTTTCAAGGGATTTTTGGGCGATGCGGTTGGAGACCCATCACCAACAACCTTTACTTTACCATCTTTTCCCCACTCAATTTTCCAAAAGTGGCTGAGGAATTTCTAATTCCTTAGCTCTGGCTACCCCTTCTAGGGATTTATAGCCGTGAGTATATGTATGTATGTAGGTTGCAAATGTGTAAATAAGCGAAAAACTACTTGAATTCTAATTAAATGTTATAAATTAATTGTAAATTATACTTCGCATTATTATACTCGTATTTGCTGTTGTTAACCTAAATTTTCTGTTATGTATATGAAGTATAGTTATATACAAATACATTTTTGTGAACCTGCTGCAGTCGTATTGCTGACGTTTGCTCGCTCGATATTTGTCGGTATATTTTGGACTTATTTGTCCATATTTATACATCCGTATAACAATTCAACGTACAATGTATTGTCTATTTGAAATATACGTCTGAAGTGGAATATTTCAACTATTACTAATATATATATATATATTTATTCTTTGAAAAAAAAAAACAATAATTATATTTTTAATTTCATTTCATTGTGATTTGTGATAATGATTGCAGTATTTCTTAAATTCAGTAAAGTTGTGAATCAGATCAGTTCCGTAAATATCGAGCATGAAGTAAACATTTAGTTTATTTTTACTGAAGCACCTTAAAATAAATGATACAGGTAAATAACAACTACCTATCTAAGACAAAGTAAGTGACAAGTTTTTCATGTTGAAGCTCTGGCTACTTTAATTTGTGGATATAGGGGTAAATTTATCTATGTATGTATCTAATAACATTCTTTCATCATATTGATTGATTGACTGCCAAGTTAACAAAAAACTTTAACATTAAAAGAAGTAGACATTTACAACATTGCAGGGAATATTTATTTTTCGTGTATTTAAATAAGATTCTGTTTGTTATTAATTCAAATAATATTAGTTGTTTTTATTGGACATAGCGAGTAAATAAAAATACTTATCAGTAAATTCTTCTTTACAACCAAAAACTGCATTATCTCTCAGTATAAGGAACTATTTGTGTGGTTTGTGATATTAGTTTAAGTTTTTAACGAATAAATTATTTGATTTGATCCTTTTATTTTATTTCACCATAATAAACTTCGTTGCGATAAGATAAATTAAGTTTGATTTAACACAGTACCAAAATTGATTGAAAATATCCAAAGTAACATAAAGTGGGGCCGCCGACACAGTGTCGGTAATACTGATACACCGTAACAATATGGCTTTTTTAACACGACGAAACTCTGTTAGCGTTCATTACGACTGCGGCCTGCACGCTCAAACTTGGACACTTTTCAGAAATAGTTTTACATACATACATATACTCACGGCTATAATTCCCTAGAAGGGGTAGCCAGAGCCAAGGAATTATAAATTCCTCAGCCACTTTTGGAAGTTGAGTGGGAAAAAGGAGGTAAAATAAAGGTTTTTGGTGATAGGTCTCCAACCGCATCGCCCAAAAATCCAATAAAAAGCCCCAATACCCTTAGTCGCCTCTTACGACACCCGTGAGTAGAAAGGGGTAGCGACATTCTAAGCCGGCACTACACACGAAATAGTTTTAGTACTTGGATAATGTAACCAAAATGACTGAGGTAGGCCTATCAACGCTTTGTACTACCAATCACACGGTCCAGGAATTACTCTAACTTAGCTACCTACAATCTACTTAAAAGCTACTTCAATCGCAAAATACAGATTCTCAAACTACTCGTACCTATATATAGTAACTAGTGGATCGTCCCAGCTTCCCACGGGTAGCGTTGTTTTTTTAAATATCTGAGGTTTCTTTCTTCAATCACTGCTCAAGCATTGTGAAATTCAGCGCAATGTTTTCAATTTATTAAATTTATAGCACTCTCTAAACAGTGTAGTTTGGTGATTTTGAATGGGCTTTAACGGTTCAGTTTTTCCGTTTAATAGCAAATTTTGGAATAAAACGCTATGAAGTATTTATAACAATCTAAAAAATAAATCATTACGTGTTGTAGGATGCAACTACTGGCGCCATCTAGTATTTTATAAGTAAATTAGTAACGATTCGGTTTTGGTCACGGGCGCGATGGCTTATTTTATGTATAATTTCGGTGTTTCTCTACCGATTTCTATGATTCTTTTTTTATTGAATAGGTGATAATGTTACCTTATTTAAATTAGGGATGAGTGAGAGGTTTACAAACGTAAGAGTAAACAAATACAATCAGAATGTTCCGAACTGCTAAGCTATCAGGAATTACACGTGTCATTGTGAGTCAACCGTAAAAGATAGACATAAACTGTTGAGGATTTTTTTTTAGATAATTTTATGAAGAATATTTCCGTGATACATGATTTCTATGTAAGTTTAACCATTAAGGCTGCACACGCGACGGAAGCTTAAAAAATGGAGTAACTTCTCCCGTTTTCCCAAAATTTCCCAAAATTCCCCTTTACTACTCTGCTGGAAAGTATACAAAAACCTGCCCAGGAGTATGGATAATAATTGTACCAAGTTTCGTTAAAATCCGTCGAGTAGTTTTTGTTTCCATAAGGAACATACAAACCGACAGACAGACAGACAGACAGACAGACAGACAGACAGACAGACAGACAGACAAAAATTTTACTGATTGCATTTTTGGCATCAGTATCGATCCCTAATCACCACCTGATAGTTATTTTGAAAATATATTTCATGTACAGAATTGACCTCTCTACAGATTTATTATAAGTATAGATGGGGTTCAAAAAGATGTGTATTAATAAGTTTCTTACGGGTTCTTCTCATAACAATACACCTTCCGAATCCGAAGAAGTATATGGAAGAAATGGGGTAGTGCTATTCTATGCCGACACTACACAGTATATATGTAGTATGATATTCATATTTTAAGTTATTGACGAAATGACTGTTAATTTGAAACTATTAGTAACTAATAATAAATGCCGTGTGGTGCTGGCTTAGAATGTCACTACCCCTTTCTTTCCATGGATGTCGTAAGAGGCGACTAAGGGTATGGGGCTTTTTAAGTAGTTTTTGGGCGATGCGGTTCCATGTCCTCTTGCGGGCGATCTTGTCCCCTATCAACTTCCAACTCTAGCTGAGGAGTTTTTAGCTCCAAAGCTCTGGCTACCCCTTTTTGGGATTTATAGTCGTGAGTATATTGCTTTTAGTGATACGACCGCCAATCGCACTTTTGTTATTTAATTCTGTTTATTTGTAAATGTTTCTCCTTTTTTGATATGCAACAAATAGTTTTCTATTCTATATGTTTTTTATTTTTGATTCCTTAGTTCTGGCTACCCCTTCTAGGGAAATATAGCCGTGAGCCTATGTATGTATGCTATTCTATATGCTTGTATGTTATGAATGTATTAGTAAATAACAGCGATAGCTCAGTGGGTAAAACACTGCTTATAGCGAGTCGATGAGGGTTCAAATCCCTGTTTAAATGTGCGGTTAATTTGTTATGGTATTAGTATGGTTGTAAACGTTGAGGTAAAACATCGTGAGGAAACCCAAATGGCTAAGTTGTACTTAGTCATGTGACAGTCTATTCGTACAAAAACGGCGACAAACCTGCCCCTTATCACGTGAGTACACTATCCAAGTAAAACATAGGTACTTCTGAACACCAGGTGACAATGTCACGTGATGTTCAGAAGTAATAATACCGCTGCCAACCCCTTCGGGGATATACGGCGTGAATGTTTGAATCGAGTGTTAGTAAATAATGTTACTAGTTAGAATGGAACATTCATATACGCACATAAAATACATTCAAAGCTATCCATTATTGTATATTTTTAATGTATTGAAGAATGGATATAAATAACTATCGGGCCTCTGGCACTATGTACAAGTGGATGGAAGCAATAAGAACCATCTGAGAATCAAATGAGGCACTATTTTTATGATCAAGGGAAGATCTTATTTATATAACTTCACTTTTACAGAAATTCCACTACCATTTGCATTTCGCAATTTAGACAAAGCTCGGATGCCTCGAGCAGTATTCATTAGCATTGTTCTACCAGTTTCATACCAGAATGAGAAGTCGTATATTTGTGATTGTGAATGCAATTATACGTTTATTTAAACGGCATTTACATTTAATAAAATATGATACATGTGATAGCTGTGTAGTGTCGGCTTAGAATAGCACTACCCCATGTCTTCCGGTGGGTGTACGTAAGAGGCGACTAACGTTATTGGGGGATTTTTGGGCCTTTATTTTTATTTTTACCTTTATTTTTACCACCTTTTCCCCACGCAACTTGCAAAAGTGGCTAAGGGATTTCTAATTCCTTAGCTCTGGCTACCCCTTCTAGGGATTTATATGTATATATATTATGTATGTATGTATGATACATGTGGAATTTTCACCAGTTTTATCTTAAATGAAAAGCAAAGGGTGAAAATGGTATCGTATGAGATGACGTAACAAAGATAACTACAGACTTTGACGAGGGTAATGTTTTAGTGGTTGGACAGCAGCTATCTGGATCTAGGCTAGTTTGTTCACTGCGGGTTATCTAGACTTATGCCTTAATAAAATTATCATAATACAAGAATATTTAAAAGAGGAAAATCTATTTTTTTTATGTTTGTATTGATGATTCAAAATAGTTCAATCGATATAAAAAAACTATCATTATTTTTACATACTATAAGCTAGGTTGGATCATCAAAACTATTCGCAACCTCCACAAACTTTGCAATTAGAAAACTGCCTAAAATATATTGCTGATAGAGAGTAGATGAGGGTCCTTAGGGGTTTTTGTTCTCACAGCCCATGTATGTCCCAACCAAGGGGCTGGAGCCTACCCTATATAGGGCAATTTGGCCATAGTCTACCACGCTCTGGCCAATTGCGGGTTGGTAGACTAACGACTACTACCGTAATAGTAGCCGGGACTGACGGCTTAACGTGCCCTCCGAAGTACGGAATCATCTTAATTTTCGGATAATCAGGTGATTCAAGCCTGCAATATCCTGCCAGACTGGGTTGAATCTTACAAATTAAATTTGTAAGGTTACTATTCCTCGGGGATCGAACCCGAGACCTCCGTACTTGAAACCAAGCGCTTAACCGCGAGACCACGGATTCAGTCATGTCACGTCACGTCTACATATACTCAGGACCAGTTGTTGTTGACCAGAAAAGTTTGTTACCAGTATACATTTACTATAAGAAAAAACTCTAATAAACGTTTTTCTTGTGTAGACAAGTTCACAGAAAATCATCGCCGAATATTGTGTCGGGCGAATCATGTGTGTCCAAGCATCACGTATTATACAAGTACGCTTTCTATTGTTCGATTTCTTTTATAGTATGTCGTATTACGTCAGCTTAGCTTTGAATTTATTGGGCGTTACTTTCTATTGGTTTGTTGTAACTGCCTTACCAAAAATCACTTAAGAAGCCCCAATACTCCTTACCTTCTAGTCACCCCTACCAAACACCAACGGGAAGATTGGTAGCACTATTCTAAGCCGACACTATCAAGCAAAAAGTTGCACAAAGGATAATAATAATGTTAGTAGAAAATACCTCGCAGGAGACGTTAGGACCACATAGAGAGTGATCTAAAGTATGGAAAAGAAAAAAGCGTGTATAAAAATGTTTTTGGATGTAAACGAAACTAGAAAGGTTTGCCATGATCATACCAAGTGGCGATTGAAAGTCTCCACCAACCCCAATGGCATATGTATGTATGTATATAGTATATATATGTGTCAGTAACATTAACATATATATTGCTAGCCTGGCTACAAAAATATGTGACTATGCATCCCAAAAAGAAGTAGTTAGAGTTAGATATCCTGCAGATACTTTTAAAGACGCGTATATTTTTACTGTCGCATATATCGACAACAGCGCTGACTGCCAGCTAGTAGTGGCTCGGTAAAATATATTTATTTTGTTGAGCTGATGAAATTTGTAAGAGATTATTTGAAAGATCTTTACATCGTGATGAAATTCAGAAGTTCATAGTCATGTGACAGTGTATTCGAACAAAATGGCGATAGGCGTACCCTCTATTATCAGGCATATCCTCTCGTTTACTGTCCTAGCAATACTTGGATACTCTGAACACCAGGTGAAAATATCACGTGATGTTCTGAAGTATTAGTACCTCTGCCAATATAAAATATCCGAAAGTCAATAGTGAAAGTCTTAGAAAATACCTCTGCCAACCCTTTCCGGGATTACGGGCGTGAACGTCTGAGTTTTAGATTTGAGTTTCAAAGTATATCGACAATCTGCTTTACTAATAGTAAGCAAATTAGAAGCTACCCCTAAAACCTTTTTGTTAATAAGAATTTGGTTGAGCTGGAGAGATTCTGAAGAGATTGTCCCTGCAATATTTGTAGAAAACTTTCAAACTCGTCCTAAAGTTATATGGATAGCCTGCTTCACGGATAGAGGAGAGCTATCATTCCAGCATTTGAATGCTACAAACTTGAAGATGCCTAAAAGCTGCCCGCTGATGCACCGGAATATGTGCCTAGATAGAGTATGTCCAGGTTTGTGGTATCAAATATTTTCTTTTACAATACATAATGATCACTGCAATTTGAGATTTGAAACTTGACTCTATTTCTACTTCCGGTATGCGAATATATCTTTATTAGATTCAAAAGTATCTGATATAAAATTTGTGGAAGAATGTTCCGTTTACTCCTAAATATGTTTGCGATGCTCTGTCACTTTATCAAACTGAACGAGTTCTTCCGGATGTGACAAACATACTCATTTCGTTGCCAATATAATTTCCAACTTTATCGCAATATAAATAAAGACGATAATCCGTAGAAAATTTTGTTACTCATCCCCTACAGTGATCGATCTCCCAGTTGTGAACTCTCATTGATCAAAACAAAAACAATAGTTGTACAAATATAGTGTTTCTGGTCTACTTACTTTTATTAGGCTGAGTTTTGTCAAATCGTCGCACTTAGAAAGAAAGTATTCTTCCGTATCCCTCGTCCTGCGGCGTATAGTGGCTCGACGTTTCATCTTGGAAGCCAGTAGACTCGTAATATACAGATGATTGTTTATCTACTTTTGTTTAAAGATATATCTTGTACAAAGATGAAGAATAAAAGAGCATGTATGAAAAGATTGATGGATGCAAATGAAGCTAGACAGGTTGGACAGGATCGCACAAAGTGGCGATCTATAGTCTATGCCTACCCCTGAACTAATGGCGTGAGAATATATATGTATGTTCGTATCTTGCAATTATCCAAATTAGAGAGAGCATAAATATTTCTAAATATCACGGGACCTTTAGTCACCTGGTGTTCACAGTTTTGCTTGGACAGTGTCCTCCCGTGATAGGAGGCATGACTGTCACCGACGGCTGAGTGAAGAGTAACCATTAGTTTGCCATTACGTACCACAAAAATAAAACATTTAAAATATAATACTTCTTTTCTAGATTTTATCTTCTTAATGAAAATTATTTGAAAAATACATGCAAACATTCATAATATATTCACGGCTATAAATCCCAAAAAGGGGTAGCCAGAGCTTTAGAGCTAGAAGCTCCTCAGCCTCATTTGGAATTTGATAGGGGAGAAGATGGTTGAAATAAGGTATCGTTGGTGATGGGTCTCCAACCGCACCGCTCAAAAACCACTTAAAATTGCCCTTACCCTTAGTCGCCTCTTACATTCAAAGCCGGCATTACACAGCGCAATATTGAAAAATAAGCACAAATAAGGCAACTCCAAAAGTGCAAATTAAAGAGTACAGAAGTGCTGAAGATAAATAGTGTAATAGTTGATCTATGTTTCTATGATTGATTCTACTTAACCTTTTTCAATTTATCTTAAATTACGGTAAGTATATTGAATGACGCATAAATATAATTTAGTTAAGAACGAGCTGAAACACTACTGAATATCTTTTGATTCCTAATAATCCCTTCTCAATTAGCAAACTACATGGAACCGGAGTTCCATAAGAAATAATTTACATTATCACCCCACAGACTTCGTACCCGTGCAAAGCAGTGTAAAGTTATTATAGAAATAATAAAAAAAGACATGGGTTAAAACGAAATGCTGCCCCAATAAAAGTAAGAGCACAATCCGTGGACACGGTGTTATTAAAGCGAGCCAAGTTTTTCAAGTTGTAGTTACAGCAGATGTGGCTCACTTATGATGCAGTTTCTAATACAATATACATGCGGCTAGTACCGAGCGAGGACCGGATGCAATGTCCTGCTCTCACAAAGCTCGGCTAAAATAAATTACTTGCAGAACGCTGTCTCTCTCGGAGCTAAGTCACATCACGTATGCACACGGTTATAAAGAGATTTGGCGATGTTTCTCTGAATTTTTTAAGTGGAAAACTGCTTTTCATTTCCAAAATGATTACTTTTTTCTACGCTATCTATAATATTGTATGAGTGTTTATTTGGCTTAGAAAATCAGGTTATGGGAGCACTAACCCTATTTAAAAAAACAATTTTCATGAATCTCTACAATATTCAGAAGAAACATAGGCTATACAATATGACAAAATGATCTAGAGGGTCACAGTATAAATAATGACAGTAACCATGTGAAGCTGGGGCAGGTTACTAGATTTACTGTATACATAAGAGTTAACATATACATATGAATTTTATAGAATTCTATCATTTTGGAAGTTGTTATTGGTTACCATATAACATAAAAATCAATAAACAATAAAAAAAACAAATAAAGTCTCGATACAGTATTTAACGAACTATATCTCATTCACAAGACAAAGGTATGGTGACCTTGTTACGATAGTTTTGAGTTCTACCCTCGAACTAGTACTAGCGTTACGGCACGGTAGGCGCTCATCGCTACTCGGGCTCGCGCTACTCAATAAGAATATGATTTATTACCATTTTAAAAACCATGTCATGATTAAGAGCATTTTCTTTCTTTTTAGCAGCTAAAAGTCTTTCAACATTTGCGATTAAATTTGGACGCTCGTAATTCAGGGAAACTTTTTGAGGTTTACTATTTTAAAGACATAATAATTCATATTGCTCACACCGTATATATACTGTTGGTTGGCAGAAGAACTAACAACTTAGCTAGTACGAGCGTTATTTTAACTAGATACCGCGGGGTATAAAAAATCCATCTCTTTCGACTTAATTAGTATTGTATATGTCGTAGGATGATTTGATGTTCAGGTTTTTTGCAAAAAACCTAGGGATTTTGCAAAAATCCGGATAATTAGACAACGGTTATAATATTTTCTAATATTACTAGGTTTTTTGCAAAAAAACTAGTTGGTTTAGTAAGATTGTACTTCTTTAATGCTGATTGGCTGATTTCTGATTTCTCGCCTACTCCTTTTCTGATTGGTTCGTCATTGTGGTATTGAGATATTGTAGCTAGAGTTATAAAGGGTAAGAAATGACAATACTTATTTGATACTAGGAATTATATAATTTTTTTTACTCTTTTGTTGGAGTAAAATTACAATCACGTTCGGAAATATTATATACAGATCAAGTTACCCCAAACTAAGTAACACTTGTATTATGGGATACTAACTCAGCGATATATTTAATATAATATAATACACATGCCCATCACATAAATGTTGCTCTCAGCGGGGATCAAACCCGCAACCTCCAGACCGAAAAGATAGTCGTAGTCGTAGATACCTATCCACTCGGCCACGGACGTCTTCAATATATATAGGAACAATAAAGTAAGTACGTTTTGAATTATAGTATTGAGGTATTCTAGCTAGAGTTATAAAGGGAAATGACAATACTATAGGAACTTTTTGTAACTAAAATTAAAATAACAATCAAATTAAATGTTGGTAGGAACAATGAAGTAAGTACGTCTTAATTAACAACCAATCAAAGATGACGTGTTTATGGGGCACTGCAATCGACCAATCAGTGTACAGTATTCATAAAAACTGACATTTCGTTCCGAAGTCATACTAAACCAACTAGTTTTTTTGCAAAAAACCTAGTAAGATTAGAAAATATTATAACCTTTGTCTAATTATCCGGATTTTTGCAAAATGCCTAGGTTTTTTGCAAAAAACCTAAACATCAAATCATCCTACGACATATTCTCATTCTCTCCCATATCGTGTCGATAAAATAGCGCTCGTACTAGGCCTCCAGTAAGACTAACGAAGATGAGAAACAATGTGACTCAAACATATCTTAATTTAATTTATTCCAAAAGTAACCAATTAAATAGCAAATGCACTAAGAAACCAGTTACACGACATTAAAGTTGCATATCTACTTGAAAAATATCTTGTCAGATCTCATAAAGTATCTGTTGCGGTGAGTTAACTGAATTTCGAGCTCGTGACTAATGGCGGCGCTGCGACGCGGCACGCGGAACTTAGACATGTTATTTATGTGCTGGAAGATGCTCCAACATTTGTATGAAAATTAAAAATCTTATAAATATATATAAAAGAAAGCGGTGTTAGTTATGCTGTGTGGTGTCGGCTTAGAATAGCACTACCCCATTTCTTCCGGTGGGTGTACGTAAGAAGCGACTAACGGTATTGGGGCCTTTAAGGGATTGTTGGGCGATGCGGTTGGGGACCTATCACCCACAACCTTTATTTTTACCATCTTTTCCACACTTACATTTCCAAAAGTGGCTGAGGAATTTCTAATTCCTTAGGATTAATATTTATGCATGGTATTAGTTACACTATTTAAAACTCGAGAACAGTTGAACCGATCTGGTTAAAATAGTTGGAGAGGTAGCTTAGAACCAGGAAAAGGACATAGGATATATATCATCGCGCTAAATATCGTAAGAAGTAAGCAGTAAGAATATTTAACACCATCCGTGTGAAGCCAGGGGGGACCACTAGTTACACATAAACGTTCCTTAATGAAAAATATTATGGACGTCATTTGCAAAATAATGAAGTTGTAACCTTATTGCAGATAGGTAATGAAAGTTAATGCTTTTAGTGAGGCTTTTCAACTAATATCTTTGCCAAGAATAAAATTCTAGAAATAGGATTCTAAAAGGTTCTTAAAAGTATAACTTACTAAAGTGTTATTTCTACGTATTCAACAATATCTTTTCTGATAACGAATACTATCGTTGTTTTATTATGATATATATGATATTATTTGTATTCAATATGAACAACTTTTACTACTTGGTGTCCTTTTGTTAAAACACCTATGAAGAATATAAAATAAAATAAAATAAAAAATGTTTATTTCGGACGAGGTCCATATGTGTTAGTTACAAAATATCTTACAACTATGTTAGTACAATCATATTAAAATATTATAATAATATAGTTATTTCCAGTTGTTCGGCTCTTGCTAACACTGAGTACTTGCACAGACACAACCAAGCAGCCAAAATCCTGCATCAGGAGTATCTGCCGGAGCCAATCCTAGAAAACGACCGTGCCAAAATCTATTGGGACCAATCCGTCATCACGGACAGGACTATTCTAGCGAATAAGCCTGATATCGTGGTATGGGATAGGTCGCAGTCGAGGGTATTTCTAGTGGATCTCACTATCCCTCATGACGAGGGTCTCGTGAAAGCTGAAACCGAGAAGCGTCGGAAGTATCTCGATCTGGCCCACGAGATCACCGACATGTGGGGTGTGACTTCGACAGAAATAATTCCCGTCGTCGTCCGTCGATTCTTGAACCTGACTCCCTGACCCCGACCGACTGTGCTTTTGTCGGGGAGTACCGCCTCTCCCATTTAAAATTCTAATTTTCTGTTTCGGCCATGGGAGAGGCGAGAAAGAAAAATGTTTTCCGGAATAATAATTAATGTTAGTAACAGAATATATAGAATATTACACCCTAGCAGAATTTGATAAGCCAGTCAGAGTGGCATTCCGTGGTGACCAGTCATTTGGTTTTATAAACGGCTTGTGGACCATAAATCATAAAAAAATATATTTAGACCTGTGTTTTCGCCTGCTAGGCTACTTGTTTGGAATTTACTAGTACATTTGCTCCAACCGGAACGTGAAAGTTCGGAATCGCAGCTGGTGGACCATATCAGTATCGTTATTTAGTTATATTTCATTATTATATAAATCTTTCTTGTATTATTTTGGTACTGTGAATATCTTATTTTAAATAAACTGGTGTAAATTATTTATATCTTTCATTAGACTTTTGTTCTCTGGGTTTCGTGTCTTAGGTCTTATTTCCATTATCTCTTTCACGAGGGGATTAAGACTTATGAAACGTAACGTTACAATACGTATATGCGTAAGTGTGTGTGACTAGATTTTAGTACCAATACAATTGACAATGACACATTAGTGTTAAGTTTGTATAATAAGCATGATGATAACAAGTAAATTTCATTGAAATAATTTGTGTGTATATTATTACAAAATTCCCTATTCTAAGACTCTGATTCTTGTCATGATTAAAAGCAAGATTAATATTATAATCGATAAAATAAAATCGCTAAATACGGCAATCCGCCATGAAATGTTGAACACCAATCAGAGCGGATGACGTCACGTTAGAGCTCTTTCTCTTTGTTTACATTTGAATTACATAAGATAATACACACTCGTTCGCTTTTTTAATTAAATACGCCGTTATTAACTTCAATTTCTTTTGTGTAAATTGATTGTGCTAAATTCAGTTACTTCCATAACATCCATAAGGATTTACAAAGGCTTCCAGCGCAAATTTACCAAGAATCGGCTTGATAATGCTGAACGTTTCTGGCATCAAACAAAGATTTCTGTTCAGCAGAATTTAGAAATGTTAAAACTTCCATGTAAGTATTTTGTATTATACAGTTAATTTATTAAAACTTATTTATTTTATTAAAACCATAAAAATAAATAGTTATTGTATATATTTCAGTATAACATTCAATATTATAATTTGAGGTTATGTTTATGTTAAATATTTCTTTTTGCAATTAAATATTTATATATTTAGAATTTGGTAACTCAAAATAAAATAAAATATTTTTAATAGCTCATACATTAAGGATTTGATAACAGTAAGTAACAGTGAGTAAGAGAATCATAACCTCCAAATAGTTTGTATATCAATATTTACTTCTTCCTATAAAATTATAATGAAGTTAGCAACAAAATTCTACAAAATAAAAAGGAAATACTGTCGTCAAAGTGATCTTCATAAAAAGAAAAGCTGTGTAAAGCCACTTCTTTCTTAATTTCTTATCGAAAGGAACGAAAATATATAACTTCTCATGAGTTTTTACGGACGTATGAGTACCCAGAGGGACGGAACACCACCTATACGCTTTCGAAGTCATGTTTTAATGTAGAAATTAGTGAAATGTCTAAATTAAATATGAATTAATTAATGTTTACATATACCAAATGTTCCTTGTCCTCTATAGTGACGTAAGCAAGCGACGCTTTGACGCGTTTTGGTGCAAATTTTAAATTTATGAATCAAAAATTATTTTTTATGTACTAAACCTAAATTTTCCGCAGAAATATTATGTTTATTACAATAAATATATATTCCCAAATATTATAGAACAGTTTCTCAAAATTTGTCATCGTGCCTATTACAGATGCATAGTAAGTTACAAAACTCAGTCCCTACTTAGTACTATCCAGTAATAATCAACGCAAAGCAGAGACTCTCTTAGAATACAAATTAGTCTTTGTACTTTGAAAGCCGTGCGTTTTAGTATCTCGTTTAGGTTCCATTCAGAGTGCGAGTGTTCCGTTCTAGGTCGTGTCAACAAGGGCTGGGACACTTCGTGCTTGCTTGATTCTTTGCTAGGATTTGCGGATTACTTGTAATGTTTATTTAGGCTACAAAATCAAGAGGTCAAGATCACAATACATAGATCTCTTTCTTTTACTAAGGAGCTCCACCCTCTTTTTCATAATTCATTTATTAAAGCCTAGGCTGTACAGTTTGTGTTTCTACCGTTGATTCATATTATATCAGACTAGTCTCGAGCAATGGTTTAGCCTATCTTTAAAATTTTGATGTTTTTGACATGAAAACCTCATGTGGGGATTATTACTATATAAATATAGTCAAAGGTAGGGAACGCAAACACTACTTAAAAACTGTAAAACAAACAAAGGATAGCAGAATTTCGGAAGCCATTGACACTGTGGCTCAATAGGCAGAGCGACGGGGGCGTAAACCCAAGGTCACGGGTTCGAACCCCGCCCTATTGCGAAATTTTTCTTTATTTCATAACATAACATAATAAAACATAACATAAACGTTCACGCCGAATATCCCCGAAGGGGTTGGCAGAGGTACTAATACTTCTGAACATCACGTGACTTTGTCACCTGCTGTTCAGAGCACCCACGTTTTGCATGGACAGTGTACTCACGTGATAGGGGGCAGGCCTATCGCCGTTTTGTACGAATACACTGTCACATGACTAAGTACAACTCAGCCATGTGGGTTTCCTCACGATGTTTTCCCTCACCGTTAACAATCGTGATAAATTAACCACACATATGTCTTTAGAAAAGACAAATTGGTGTAGGCCCGACCCAGGATTTGAACACTAGTCGTTTGCACGATAATCGAGTGTTCTACCCACTGGGCTATCACGGTTGCTTTTCTTCTTCTTTTTCTTTTCATTCTTTCCTTTCCTATCTTTAAAATCCAGAAATCGTCTTACTATGCGAACAACCAGGTGATTGAACAATCATTCGACCGTATCTCACATACAAACTTTATGATATGAGTGTTCACTCGCTGTGTAGTGTCGTCTTAGAATAGCACTACCCCATTTCTTCCGATCGATGGGTAGAGTGCGTAAGAGTCGACTAACGACATTTTTGGGCGATGCGGTTGGAGACCCATCACCAACAACCTTTATTTCACCATCTTTTCCCCACGCAAGTTCCAAAAGTGTCTGACGAATTTCGAATTCCCTAGCTCTGGCTACCCCTTCAAGGGATTTATAGCCGTGAGTATATGTATGTATGTTCACTCGCAGAATTGTAACCTATAATGGTAGCAGGAGCTTGCAATGTAATGTAATGAAACCCTGTCAATGTGCACAGACCTTTAATCCGTTGTTTTCCAAGTCAAATAGTGTCCTCGTTGCGTTGTTTATTTTTCAAGCTTAATGTTGATACTGCTAATGTCTTGATGTCTGCTCCAACTCCGGAATAGTTACATTTAGTGCCACCATTATGCAGTGAAGTTAATTGCTAATGTTCGTTTAATATATATATATATATATGTATTTCTCAAAAAAATTCATTTTTTTTTTTATAATTTCGATTAACGAGATACATTTAAAAAATGTTAGCACAATAAATAATATATGTGAAATAATCATTAATCATGAATGGGAGAAAAAAATTTAGTAACATTAGGAAAAAACTATGACAGACATTGTCTTAGATAATTTTTAAGAGACAATAATTCGTAAATTAAGATTGACATAATTTTGTACATGTTTGATGTAGCTATGTGTAAAATTTTACAAAAAACAATATTCAGTTTTTATTTAAAACTTCTTCACAATATAAATGATTTTATGCTATATGAAACTGCTTGGTGTCACCGAGGTTCTATTCGGGATATTTCCAGACATACACTGACATTGTAATCTGATTTATAAAAGAGCTCGTGAGTCTATAACGGGTTTTCTCACAACATTACAAGGAGTCCGAAAAAGAATAAGTTTTAACTTAAATATATCTCATTTGTTACGTCAAAGAGAACATTTATTTATTTATTTATTTATTTATTTATTTATTACGGATTGCCAACAGTGAAAATAGTACACAATCTTAGAAAATACTTAAATTTAAAGGACACATATCAACTAAATACACCAATTATAGGCTAATCACATCATTCATTTTGGAAATCGAAATAATTCAAAACATTGCTAACATTATTATAAAATTAAATTAACTGATTATTTAAAATCTTAAAACTAACATAAATTAATAATCAAATTAAATTAATAAATAAAAATTAATCAAATTAAATAAATAAAAATTAAATTAACTGATTATTTAAAATCTTAAAACTAACTTAAATTAATAATCAAATCAATAAATACACCTATATAAATGTTTGACTTATTCTCTAGTTAGAATAATTCAATAAAGTTGTTGAATTAAAAAAAATACAATACAATCATAACAACAATTTAAATGTCAGTAAATAACAAAATTAGTAAATTAATAAAATAAAATACAATACAATACAAACTGGCCCCATCTTATGTATTTACAACTTTAACTTTTTGCTTAAAAACTGCCAAAGAGTCACCAAATATGTCAATTTCACAGTGTTTTGCCTGCATTTCGCTGTAGCTTTTACACATTCTCGTGATGGGTGAATTAAGTCCAATATTGGTACGGCATCTTCTAACATTAAATATATTCCTAATTGTATATCGAGGATATTTGAAGGGAACAGTTAAATTTATATTTTTGGTTACTTCATCACAGTCAATGTAATTATTTACTACCTTATATAAAAAAGAAGAGTCTAACATTTTCCGACGATTAAATAATGATTCCATCTCAAAAAACTCTAATCTTTGAGTATAAGGCTGCCTGTACGATATTCCGGGTGTTCTGAATGCTAAATATCGAGTAAAAGCCCGTTGAATGGATTCAATGCGTTGGGAAGATACAGCATAATAAGGGTTCCATATTACGCTTGCGAATTCCAGATTGCTGCGGACCAAGGCGTTATATAGACAGATTTTAGTTTTAGTATGTTTGAACTCCTTCGTATTGCGCTTCAGAAATCCCAACATCATTGCTGATTTTTTAACAATTGTATCTATGTGAGGAACAAACGTAAGATTTCTATCCAAAATAACACCCAAATCGCGCACTTCGTTTACTTCTGCTAATTGAACTCCATTCATGGAGTAACGCATCGGGAAGGGTTTCTTTTTCCTTGTAAATTTCATGTCGTAACACTTATTTAAGTTGAGTGGCATGTGATTCCGATCGCACCACTCTGACAACCGATTCAAGTCCTCTTGCAGATGTTTACAGTTCTCGTCACTTGCTCTAGCGTAGATCTTCAAATCATCTGCAAACAAAGATAATCTGCTCTGCTCTATTACCTCTGCAATGTCATTGATAAATAATGAGAACAGAATTGGAGACAGGTGCGATCCTTGTGGCACTCCAGATGTGGCATATATAGTGTCTGATTTGTAGCCACATGTCGCGACAAACTGTGATCTTTTTTCCAAATATGATGAAAACCATCTCAATAAAGACCCACAAACACCCATGCTCTCTAGTTTATTAACAAGCAATTTATGACACACTTTATCAAATGCGGCTTTAAAGTGGTAACATTTCGAAAATTCGAATATCTCAAATCCGAAATTCACTATTCAGAAAACTGTTCACATAATTAACGTATCACAGATGCTTTATTTTCCACAACTTCATTAGTACATAAATACATTTTCTAAAAGTATCACTTCCCAGAAAAACGAAAACCAGATTATTAAAATGAATTTTTTGCTTTTACCAACTATATCTTTTACTATAATCTCGTTATTCCAAAGGTTTAAAAGACCGAAGTAACTTTATCTATAGTCTTACATATCGTAAATCTCTTTAACCAGATATTTTTTATGTTAGCAAAATTGTATAAATAGAACGTGGATGCATGCCTGTTTGTATGTATACTTGCTTGCTTGTTTGCATGCTTGGTTGCATGTAGGGGGGTGCAGGGGGGCAGAGCAGACAAAGAAAAGTTAGGTTACATTCAGTTAGGTTAGGTTAGGTTAGATTATGTATAAAACGAGCGAGCGTAGCGCAGCGGAGCGAGCACCTAAATGTCTGATGCATGGTATACTACTAAACGGGGTATACTACTTACTTAAAATATGCCTGCAAAATTTATCATAGCAGTAGGTATCATTCAATACATCTGTATTTCAAATATATGAAAAATGATTTTTTGGAATAGTGATTATTCGGAAAAGCAATATTGCGGAATTAAGGTATATCTGGTTTTCGATTCTTCGGAAATCCGTTCTAGTGGTTAATCAAAATGATAGTAAACAAAAACAAAAACCAAACGATAATCTGGAATGTAAGAATATGGTATATAAAATTTCGATGAAACAATATTATGGCAATTAAAAAAAAGGCGATTAGTTTTCGGTAAAATAATATTCGGGTTTAAAAGTTTCGGATATACAGTATGTAACCGTTACCTTCGAATATTCGAATATTGTAAATCCGAATTTCAACATTCAGAAAACGTTTCACAGAATTTACGTATCACAGATGCTTTATTTTCCACAACTTCATTAGTACATAAATACATTTTCTAGAAGTATCACTTCCCAGAAAAACTAAAACCAGATTATTAAAATGAGTTTTTTGCTTTTTCCAACTATATCTTTTACTATAATCTCATTATTCCAAAGGTTTAAAAGACCGAAGTAACTTTATCAATAGTCTTACAAATCGTAAATCTCTTTAACTAGATATTATTTATGTTAGAAAAATTGTATAAATGAAACGCGGATGCATGCCTGTTTGTATGTATACTTGCTTGTTTGTTTGCACGCTTGGTTGCATGTCGGGGGGCAGAGCCCCCCTGCTGGGGGGGGGGTCGGGGGGTGAAAGCCCCCTGCAGACAAAGAAAAGTTCGGTCACATTTAGTTAGGTTAGGTTAGGTTAGATTATGTATAAAACGAGCGAGCGTAGCGAAGCGAAGCGAGCACCTAAATGCCTGATGCATGCCTATATGCATACTTACTTGCTTGCAGCTTGCTTGCATGCTTGCTACATATAGGGGACGGAGGGCGGGGTATACTACTTACATAAAATATGCCTACAAAATTATTCATAGCAGTAGGTATCATTCAATACATCTGTATTTCAAATGTATGGAAAATGATTTTTTGGAATAGTGATTATTCGGGAAAGCAATATTGCGGAATTATGGTATATCTGGTTTTCGATTCTTCGGAAATCCGTTCTAGTGGTTAATCATAATGATAGTAAAGAAAAAAAAAGACAATCGATAATCTGGAATGTAAGAATATGGTATTTGAAATTTCGGTGAAACAATATTATGGCAATTAAAAAAAAGACGATTAGTTTTCGGTAAAATAATATTCGGGTTTAAAAGTTTCGGATATACAGTATGTAACCATTTGGTGTTATGACGTTTTGGAAATGAGATGACATAATGTGTTCAACATTTTGTTCAAATAATTTCGCAAAACAGGATTGTATAGATACTGGCCGATAGTTTTCTATATCGTTAGCATCTCCTTTTTTGTGAATTGGTGTTATTTTACTTTTCTTCCATTCCTCTGGAAACACGCTCTCTGATAGTGATCTGTTGAAGATGAGGTATAAAGGTAGTGTAAGCGATGCTCTACATCGTTTGACAAACATAGGAGGAATACCATCGGGACCGCTCCCTTTGTAAATATCCAGTTTTTTAATGCATTTTGATATGCTGTCTTCCGATATATATACATGATTAAGACAATCAGTACTAATATTTTTAGTAGCATTAGATCCGCGAGCAATAGTGCTGTTCATAGAGTTGGTGGAATACAAACTCGCGAAGTGACTGGCAAATAGATTTGTTATTTCCCCACCAGTGGTAGCTAATTTATGTCCGAGGTGCATTTGACTTGGTAATGTGGATGAACTACCACGAGTTTCTTTGATATATCGCCAAAATGCGCGTGGATTGTTTTTTATATTACTTTCGATTGAATGTTTGTACTGAACAAAGCATTCATTAATTAGTTTGTGGCAACGCGTACGTAGTAATTTATACTCAATTTCGTCACGGGGATTCCTATACTTGAAATATTTGTTACGTAATTTTTCTTTATACTTCAGTAATTTAGTAAGTGTAGTTGTAAACCCAGACGGGTAGTGATGTGTTTTATTCTGACACTTAGGAACATGCCCATCTATTAACTGGTACAATTCACCATAAAACGCCTCAACCATCTCATCTATATTTTTCCCATTGAACAATTTGACCCAATCCGTTTTTTCCAATTCACTGTTAATGCAAGTGTAATCTACCTTATGAAAATTATATTTTTGTCGTATATTTTCTCGAATGTAGGAAATTTTAGGCGAAAACACTGATATGCAGAGACCAGGGTGATAAGAATCAAGTTTAAGTAGAGTATCCGTAGATTTAAAGACTTTCAAAGTTGCAAAATCACATAAAAGTAGGTCAAGAATTGTGTTATGGTCATTCTTTACATTATTAAATAGAAAGAAAGAAAGAAAGAAAGAAAGAAAAAACTTTATTCAGTGCACAGGAAAATACACAACAAATAAAAAATATAAAAAAAAAAACATAGTGGTAAACAAAAACAACAAAAGAACATAAGTAAAAAAAATTGAAACATAAAAAAGTGTGCAATCGTGAAAATCTTAGAAAATACTATATAAAAAAGCAGCCCTATGCAGTGAATTGGTTACTGGCTCAGCATGTTGCCACAGATGATGATGTCACCAACCGTGGCGCTGATTTTCAGCCAGTGCCATACAATTTGATTCGGCCGGC
The DNA here is from genome assembly GCA_963576735.1 of Bedellia somnulentella. NCBI lineage: Eukaryota > Metazoa > Arthropoda > Insecta > Lepidoptera > Bedelliidae > Bedellia > Bedellia somnulentella. The sequence goes on from OY755184.1 coordinate 18,152,381, forward strand.
GAAAGTTAACACATTATGTAATTCATAAAAATAGAGGAAAGAACTTAACATTATATAATTCATAAAAATAGAGGAAAAAACAGGAATCAATATTCCCACGACAACATTGATACAGGTTATGAATGGACAAGAAATCAACTAAACAATATCCTAGAGAAGTTTGGTAGTTCGACGGGATTGTACGCGGTGAATCACAATCTTCCGTCCACATGACAGAGCTCTGGTTGAAATCCCCCAATATCATTACATTTTCTACGCGATCAATCGCGGAACTGGTGTTTTCTACGTAATTATTGAGAACATCTATTTTAAGTGGGGGTGGTAGATAAACAGCACATAGTGCTATTTTTTTAATACAATTTTTCATATTTACCTCGATAGTTATCCATAAATCCTCACATTCGCTCTCCCATTGCTGCATTCGAGATGATTTTATGTTTTTCCTTACTGCTATCAATACTCCCCCTCCTTCTTTTTTTATACTAGCGGTCGTTGCGCGATCTCGCCGATACACTGTATATCTTGAATCTATAAGCTCTCCGTCTGATATGGTAGAGTTCAACCAGGTCTCTGTCAAAACTATAACACTATAGTCGTTTAAAAGAACATTTTTGTATAAATCATTTGTTTTCGTTCTAATTCCCCTAACGTTTTGGTAATATATTTGTAAGTTATCGAATTTGAAAATATTATTTATTTAAAAATGAAACATTGTAGTATGAAATCTAAATATATATATAACGTCGGCAGGGTAGATCGGCGTAGATTCATGATTCCTCAATCACAAATCTGACACAGAAATAAATAATCACAGCTTTAATCAACTTCGCCACTATTCACAAATTAACTAAGTACAAATTATATTGCGTTAACACCGATTAGAAACGTATGACGGTTCCGAGCACAACCGACCCACTCTTTGTCCATCCTCAGAATGATCCTTGCCCGAACTCCATCAGAGGGCGCACGATTACCTCGTGACCACACCCTTCCGCTTCTTACCACTTAGTCAACTGAGTCAAATCAGCAACTCTATTAGGTATTACCGACACGTAGTCAATTCAGTAACTGTATTAGGTGCCGCCGACATGTAGTCAAATGAGCAACCATATTAGGTGCCGCCGACACGGCCATCCTGACAAGACACACGTCCTCGTGTGTTACTCGGCATCTGAAACAATATCAGATGGCAATACCACTTGTCCAAAATACTGACTTCCTCAATGAGGATTGTTCAATTTCAAACAAAAAATACTTTATTACTTAAATGCTTTTCAGGAACTCACACACAAAAAGTTATTACAACAATCCTCACTAAAGAAAAGTCACTAATAAGTGTTCGCATTTATGGTTCATAGAGTGATCAAACAAACAGATCATCCCAGTGATCAAACAGTCAGATCATCCCAGTGATCAAACAAACAGATCATCCCAGTGATCAAACAAACAGATCATCCCAGTGATCAAACAAACAGATCATCCCAGTGATCAAACAGTCAGGTCATCCCAGTGACCTTAACCCATATCATTAACGGTCATCCCAGTGACAGCGAAAAATCAGAGTTGGTCATCCCAGTGACCCCAAAACACATCTTCAGCGGTCATCCCAGTGACCCCGAAACACATCTTTAGTGGTCATCCCAGTGACCCAAAACACATCTTCAGCGGTCATCCCAGTGACCCTGAAACACATTTTTAGTGGTCATCCCAGTGACCCAAAACACATCTTCAGCGGTCATCCCAGTGACCCCGAAACACATTTTTAGTGGTCATCCCAGTGACCCCAAAACACATCTTCAGCGGTCATCCCAGTGACCCCGAAACACATTTTTAGTGGTCATCCCAGTGACCCCAAAACACATCTTCAGCGGTCATCCCAGTGACCCTAAAGCCCCTATATTCATACTTGGTCATCTCAGTGACCACTACAATTTATCAAATGTCTTACAAAAGACAGATTATACCTACAATCAGAACTAAGAAAATTTATAAACTTAACTCAACTCATTCAATAAAGATTCAGAACCCAACGGGTCAAACCTCTCTGGCTTTTTCTAAAACTATCATGTCATGGCTCTATTTTTACAGCCTATTGTAACTGTCCAAAGCCGTTAAAGTGTACCTATATCCTTCTTAAACTTCTACTATTCCAAAGGAACCCTTACATAATGCGTTTAATTTTGTCTGAATTCGTTCTTCGTTTTTGCATTAATAGAAAATCACCGACAGAAAACCTAGTGAATTTAGCCTTGTGCTTATCAAAACCCTCAATAGATTGATCGGTACTCGAAACGGGAATCAAATGAAATCCACTAGTACAATCAAAGAATAAAAAGAAATTCGCGCCGTTTAATCACGCAATTAAATCTGATATGAAAGGTACAGGAAACTAATCGGGCACTGTATTACTATTTAGTTCGCGATAGTCTACGCACGCACATCATATTGGTACCATTACGTTTCTTTACTAATAACGCAGGGCTAGAAAAATGGGGAACCACTTCGCCTAATTATGTTAGCTTGTAAAAGTTCATTGACCTTAGCTCTTATAACCCGCCGTTCATCCGGCGTGAACGAATTTTCATCAACTCGTATAGTGGAAAAACCTACAATAAGATAACTTTCTATTTTTAAAATACCTAGCATCTCGCTTTTTGCAGCGTCACTAACATCGCATCAACTTGTGCTAAATTTATTTCAGACGCTATGATTACTTGAGAACTATATTCAACATTTAACTTTCGAGCGTGAAATTTGAGATAGACATATTTACGGCAAAGCCTAGCGCTAAAATTTCTCTACCTAACATTATGTTACAACGCAGGTACATATCTGGCAAAACGTGGAGTAAAAATACAAATCTAAAATCACAGATCTTCACCTTACGCTATATTTGTACAGTGCTAAACACGTACTACTCAAGCCTATTCCAGTTAATTAACAACATTGTTTTTTGCGTTTCCACAAATCTTTAACGCTACGCTCTCTTTAACTAAGGAGAATTCGGCACCGGAATCATAATGAAAAATAAACTGCTCACCAGAATGAGTCAGTGTACCTGAAGGTGGTTACACTGCAAAAGTCGACTCTGCTCGACGCGAGTACTGGTACCTGACCTGACCTCCGGCGCTGGTGGCGCTCTTGCACCGGCTCGCAACGTGTCGCGTCGTTCCACACTTGAAACACACCAATAGCTTGATGAACTGGCTAGTAAAGAGTATGACGTCGCAATTTTCCCGCTCACTGGCTTAGACTAGAAGCGATGTTTAGGTCTTATCTTAGACCGTCATATATCGGCTTTGTGTCCAACTTTTCCACAGCTGTAACACTGTGATAACCAATTGGATGCAGATCCTTTTAACGCGCGGCTCATCGCCACGACGAGGCTTCCATCCTGCAGTGGATGGAACCGTATCCGTACAGAATCCGTAGTTGCACATCAGGAGCTCGGAGTCGAATTCCGGTAGAGTAACTTTATCACTGGACACTGTAAGAGGTTTTAACGCTCCAATAAAGGCTAACATATTTCGATTTTGCACTTCAAATAAACTTTTCCAATTATTGTCACTTTCTTTATATTACGATTCACGAAATCGGCGTTGGGGAGATCCCGCTTCTGATAACGTCGGCAGGGTAGATCGGCGTAGATTCATGATTCCTCAATCACAAATCTGACACAGAAATAAATAATCACAGCTTTAATCAACTTCGCCACTATTCACAAATTAACTAAGTACAAATTATATTGCGTTAACACCGATTAGAAACGTATGACGGTTCCGAGCACAACCGACCCACTCTTTGTCCATCCTCAGAATGATCCTTGCCCGAACTCCATCAGAGGGCGCACGATTACCTCGTGACCACACCCTTCCGCTTCTTACCACTTAGTCAACTGAGTCAAATCAGCAACTCTATTAGGTATTACCGACACGTAGTCAATTCAGTAACTGTATTAGGTGCCGCCGACATGTAGTCAAATGAGCAACCATATTAGGTGCCGCCGACATATATAATAATTAATTTATTAAAACTTAAAAACTAACATATAACAGATTAATAATAATTTATACCATCAACTTTAGACTCTCCATGTTTCGTATGTGTAGAGCCGAGCAATCTTCATTTTTTCTGGTGTAGACTCTACCATCTCGAACCCAAACAAATTTGTACTTTTGTTCCTTTGCATTCTTACGTGTAGCGGCGTGAAGGTTTTTGTTCGACGGCGTCAAGTGTTCGGAAACAAATACTGGACTACAGCTCCCGGTGCAACCCAAGTGATGTGAGTTTAACTTTTCGTGTTGCTTTTTATTTCTGTTGAATTTTGATACGGCTGCCAACAACTCGTCACGTTGTCGAACCGAACGAACTTTAACTATGACAGAACGTGGTCTAACACTGTCTTTCTTCAGTTTAGCCACTCTTGTGATTTGATTTATGTCATTATTGGTCAATGTGCAGCCAACTGTATTGACTAATTGTACAAAGATTTTGGATAGATTTTCGGTTCGGTTTTCTGGTATCCCATTGATTTCTAAATTACATTCTCTCATTGATTGTTCTAGATAACTGACTCTATTATTAACATCTTTCATGGATACCTGTAGTTTTTGGTTTTCTTCTTGTATATTTTGTATGATTTTCTCCTTCACTTCTAATGATTTTTTCATATCTTCGTATTGCTGGTTCATAAAATCTAATGATATTTGGTAGTTTGTTACTTGTTCTTTTATTTCTAGTAGCTGCTCACTGACCGAGCGGCGAATTATTTGAGTTAATTCTTGTCGAAGAATACTCCGAAGTTGATTTTCAGTAACATAGCTATCGGGCTTAGAGGTTAATTCATCTATTTTCGACACATTAACGGTGTTTCTATTAGTAGACTGGGTCGTCTCCTGTGACTTAGATTCATTATTAGATTTTTTCTTTATATTTTTATCCATTTTTGCTCGAATCGTAACACTTTCTACACTTTCCTTTCCTGGACAGTTTAAATCAGATCGTACGGGAGTATTGGTGTTGTCTTTCTTGGGTTGCTTACTACAACATTCCGGACATTTCCATGTCTCCTTGTGCCGAGTTCCCATAAGTTTAAATGTTTTTAAGTTTACGTTACCGCATTCTAGATCATATTTAAAGTCACATATTGAGCATAACAAAAACTCTGCTGTAGTTACTTTTCTTCGACATCCTGCACAGTTTTCCTTGGTGGACGACATTTTGATTTAAATTATTTTATATATTTAATTGATATTATCAATCAAATTAAATTTATCAACTGAAGGGCTGGCACTTCCAATGTCTGATTATTTAGTTTTGTTTTACTGCTATTAGCCCCTAGATGTCGCTGCATACAACTCGGCAGCAGGGTTAGTTTATAATAATAATCAAAGTTCTTGCTTTTCGATGATAGATGTCACTGTCCACACAAAAATTTTACTTTTGCTTTTGAAATCAACCAAATTGATAAGAATCAATACTTCTATTCCACTATAGAATATTGGTACATCAATAATAAGCATTACCTTCCTTAAATATCAGACTTTTAACAAAGTATAGTTTTAATCCTTTGTGCACTTTTAACCGTTATTTCCGTTGTTGGCGATATCTAGCGCACCTTTGTTTCGATTTCACCACAAACACTTCCACAGTTTATTTGCACTTAATTAACACTTTTAGGCATTACATAAGGTTTTAGAACTTAAAAGGATGCTTAATATTTAATATTTTATGTTGAGCAATCTGCCGGTACTTTTCGAAAAAAAAGAAAAAAAAAATTACATTACTTTTTTATTTCTAAATATATATTTTCGACGAACTTCTAAAAAGATCTCACTCACTACTTAATTAGGTTGCATTTTTTTTATGTTTTTGTTCATCAAAACCTCATAAAAGATAAATAAAGGAAAGAAAATATTTTCGGACACAGCCGCGAATCGAACCCGCGACCTCGGATATAGGCACTGGCAGCCATTGACACGGTAGCTCAATTGGCAGAGCGACGGGGACGTAAACCCGAGCTTGCGGGTTCGATTCCCGCCTGTGTTGAAATTTTTCTTTCCTTTATTTATCTTGCATTTTTTTTCTTAGTTATGTTACGCGGTTATCCATTTTCAGAAAATGGAATCCTATAGTTGTTATTACATTTAGTTTTTAAAGGGTTTGGTTGCGTGGTTAAAAGATATTAAAAAAAATATCTAAATAATATTAATTAATTTAATATAATGAATACAATAAGAAATAAATAAAATATAATATTATTTATCTATTATTGCTTATCAATAATTGTTCATGTTATATAAAGAAACTCTCATACGTCTCTATTGGTAATATAAACATTTTGGAGATTAGTAATAAGAAAGTAGTAAGTTATAGTGTTGAACAATATACATACATTTTCAAAAGGCAAGACAGATAAGAATAAGAATGTTAGCTCAGAAACATACTGCACAGAGCCCATATGACACCAAGCAATTTTATCATTTATGTAATCATTTGTATTATAATAGGCCTTCAAACTAAGAAATAATATAATAAAATGGTTGACTATATTATGCTTATCACGTAATGCTCTCAACGGGATTCGAACCCGCAACCTCCACACCTATCCACTCCGCCATGGAAGTGTTGGCGGTTAGAAGAATGACTAGAAGATACCCTAGGAAATCAATAGTGAAAAGAACAGTCTGATATGCTGAGAGGCAAATCGAACTCATTGTTACCCTCTGTTTTTTGAACATCAAGGTTACTAAAAGCAAATAAATAAAGGAAAGAAAAATTTCGACACAGGCGGGAATCGAACCGGCGACCTCGGGTATACGCCCCGACGCACTGTGGAAAAAGGTAGAACAAGAGCATATCGAAAATACTTTTTACAAATATCATAATTTGTCTAATATGGTTATTTTATTAGGTTCTCTAATAATTGTAATATAATATTCAATACGTTTTTTTACAAAATTGCACAAAATTACATTATTTTTCATGTGTAGAAAGTATATACAACACAGGAGTACCAAACTTATATCTTTGTGTACACGTATTTCAAAACCATATGTGAAAGAAATATTTGGTACAGATATGCAGTGTCATACATTTTTAGAAAGGTTATTTCATGTTTATTACAATACATGTCTTTGATTTCTAAAAAAGCGACAAATGTTTCAGTAAGTACTTAAAAAGTGACATACCATATTTTTCACTGATTAATTTTTTTCGTCGAAGGTTTTCATTATTACACACGTCTCCCCACGCGCTACATTTTATGTTAATTGATAGTCTAACTATTCTATAACACAAGAAAAAAAAAATCAGCTGCGGATGTTTGCGGTTTTTGAAAATATCAGCAAGAATGTTATAAAGGACGGAACAGAAAGTCGGTATCTTTTGCGGTTTACCACCGTTCAAAATTAATTAATATTCATTGATAACGAGGGTATATTATGAAGTTTGCACTCATTTTGCGTGAGAATATAAATAACATAAAAAAAAAAAAAAAAAAAAAAATAACAAAAATTTTAGAAATTATACATTATTTGAATATCCACACCTTACTGCATATATGTACCAAATTTCATCACTTTAGGACAAAAACTCATGAAGTTATATATTTTCGATCCGATACCGACCTGTCCTGCCCACAGTGCGACGCTCTGCCAATTGAGCCACCGTGTCAATGGCTGCCAGCGCGAAATTCTTCTATCCTTTATTTCTTTTTACACGTTTAATTAGTGTTTGCGTTTCCTACCTCCGAATTTTCACTAATTCGGAAGGTCGAAATTTTTCTTTCCTTTATTTATTCTTTATTTATTAGTAATAATCCCCACATGAGGTTTTCATGAACAAAAAGATTTAAATTACTAAAAGCAAGTTATGCATTTAGTCATGTGAGACTATGCTCGTCCAAAGGAATGAAAAGTCTGTCCTTTGTTACGTGAGTATACTGTCCGGATAACACCTGGCTACTGTACAGCGTATTTCTCCGGCGTCTCGGTCAGTTTATCTGTGCATAATATAACAGCTGTTTTCAATCGCAGCGCTAAGCACCAGGTGAAATAGTTTGTGACGTTAAAAAGCTTTAGTATATACATACATATACTCACGGCTATAAATCCCTAAAAAGGGTTCTTCAGAAAGCTTCAGAATCTGATCGCTTAAAAAACCCGAATGCCCTTAGTCGCTTCCTAAGATTAACCATGGAACGAAAATAAAATTAAGTATATCTGCCTTAATATTAAGGATATATTGATACTAAGAAAATGAACTTGTCTAAGGAATGAAACAACTATTGATTTTCGGATGTTTTAATCGCGTGTACTTACATTACATTATTTTTAAAGCCCGACGTTTCGAAAACTTTTCAGTTATCATGGTCACGGGAAGACTGAGGTGTTATTTGTCATTATACAGTACTATAAAATTATTAATACTTACTACCTTCACAAAATTTTAAGTTACATTTGCGTTTAATATTTGCTATGTACAAAAAGAGCTAATGTTATCTGGTCTAAGGAATACCCAACGATTTTTTCTTCAAAAGTGAATATTTGAATTGTACAGTTTTACATCTAGTGGGACGATTCCTTATTTTAAACCACTGCGCACTGTTGTAACAGATTCTTGTTTTATCAACGAAATTCAATTAACTTTATTTATGGCATACGTTACTTGCCAACAAGTTAATTAACTTTGCTTTTGTTTTAATTACTTGACTGAGTCTATTTCATACTCCGACTGAAAAATTATGTTTTGCTTTGGGAGCCAAGTCTAAACGATGGATATAAAATGTGTCAGACACAAAAAGTGTTGTTACCTCATTCCAATTTACTTATTGTACATATACATATAAGAAAGTTTTAAGTATTTGTATGTTGGAAGTTAACATACATACATACATATACTCACGGCTATAAATCCCTTGAAGGGGTAGCCAGAGATAGGGAATGAGACATTCCTTAGACACCTTTGGAAGTTGCGTGGGGAAAAGATAGTGAAATAAAGGTTGTTGGTGATGGGTCTCCAACTGCATCGCCCAAAAATCCCTTAAAAGCCCCAATACCGTTAGTCGCTTCTTACGTACACCCACCGGAAGAAATGGGGTAGTGCTAATCTAAGCCAACACTACACAGCAAAAAGTTGCAAAAAAACCTTGGAAGTTAAGTAATGAAAAAGTAGTGAAATGAAAATTGTTGATAATCAAGCCTTATTTTAAATGTTTTGTTATTATTGGATCGTAGTATTTTTTTGTAATTTGTTATTAATATTGGGAATTTTAATTTTCTATTCTAATTTTATTTCATTATAATTTTTAATCAAATTTTAGTTGCATCTTTAATGCTGAGTGCACTGTTTTTGGCATTATAACTGACCAAGACTGTAAAATGAATGTAAATGCAATTTATTTTATAATGCTGTTGGTTTGCCTTGAATCAATAAATAAACCGCATCACCCAACAAGCGCTTTAAACGCCCCACTATCCTAAGGAACCTTGCTCTATCGCAAACAAAACGGCTAATGCTATTCTAAGCCTACTCTACACAGCTACACTTCCAAACCATTCAAATAACTCAAGCGTTGTTTGACTTAATTCATTTTATTTTGCAGGTCTTTGTGGGAAATTGAGAGTGTGCTCAAAAAGGCTGGCGTCCGAAGTATGAAGAATAAAAGAGCATGTATGAAAAGATTGATGGATGTAAACGAAGCTAGAGAGGTTTATCAGGATCGTACAAAGTGGCGATCGATAGTCTCTGCCTACCCCAATGGGAATTAATGGCGTGAGTGTATGTATGTATGTTGTTGGAAGAACTTGTAGACTAGTGGAAGTGAAAGGCAATATTATGATGATATTGCCTTTATATATCAATAAACTAATTATTGTGTTAAAAAATATACAGTGTCTTATTATTACGTTATATGTATATATATGTACATATTATAATTATGTTATACACAAATCAAGTATGCCCCAAACTAAGCAAAACTTTTATCATGGGAAACTATTACAACAACAACGATATATCGGCCACGGACTTCGTTTTATCAGCTTCTAACTGTTATATATACAGATAAACTAAGAAATCGCAACTTTTTCGGTTTTATAGACTAATAAGTATAAATACATTGTGTTAATTATTATATTTACACACGCTACACCTAAAAATCAGTGTTTTTGTTTTGTAGCATTTATAAACGCTGAGATATGGGCTAGTTTGTGTTTGTTTGTGCTCAGTTGGCAGAGCGTCGGGGCGTATACCCGAGGTCGCGGGTTCGATTCCCGCCTGTGTCGAAATTTTTCTTTCCTTTATTTATTCTTTATTTATTAGTAATAATCCCCACATGAGGTTTTCATGAACAAAAAGATTTAAATTATGTGATAGTTAGGCGTATTCAACATTTGCATTCTATCTGAAAAGGTAGACAAGTGGCCTTCCGAATTAGTTAAAATTCGGAGGTAGGAAACGCAAACACTACTTAAACGTGTAAAAGAAATAAAGGATAGAAGAATTTCGCACTGGCAGCCAATTGACACGGTTGCTCAGTTGGCAGAGCGTCGGGGCGTATACCCGAGGTCGCGGGTTCGATTCCCGCCTGTGTCGAAATTTTTCTTTCCTTTATTTATTCTTTATTTATTAGTTTGTGTTACCATAGCGCACATACCTTGCTTATTTTTATTTTTCATACATTTTTACTTTCTTATTTTTTTTAGCAACCGTGATAACCCAGTGGGTAGAACACTCGGTTATCGTGCAAGCGACTAGTGTTCAAATACTGGGTCGGGCCTACACCAATTTGTCTTTTCTAAAGACACATGTGTGGTTAATTTATCATGGTTGTTAACGGTGAGGGAAAACATCGTAAGGAAACCCACATGGCTGAGTTGTACTTAGTCATGTGACAGTGTATTCGTACAAAACGGCGATAGGCCTGCACCCTATCACGTGAGTACACTGTCCATGCAAAATCTGGGTACTCTGAACATCACGTGACTTTGTCACCTCTATTAGTACCTCTGCCAACCCCTTCGGGGATATTCGGCGTGAACGTTTATGTTTATGTTATGTTATTTTTTACTTTTATTTCTTTGTGTATTTAATGTGTTGGATGTGATAGTTTTGATAACAAAAATTAAGTTTTTATCTATCTATCTTTTTATCTATCTATTTTAGAGCGTTATAACGGTACCGAGGTCAGCAGCACTGTTATCAGTAGAGGACGACCACATAGGACTCATTTAGATCAAAAAAAGAATGTGATTAAAAAGGCAGGTGTTCGGAGTTTAAAAAAAAACAGGGCATGAATGAAACACTCATGAATGTAAAAAAAGCTCAAAACGTCTGGCTGGACCATACAAAGCGATCGATAGTAGCACCTCAACTAATGGGGTGAGTTTTTGTATTTAGGTAATAAAAATAATGGATTTGTAAGCAATATATGGTGCTGAACAAAAACAAACCATTTGTTACCATCATTTGTGAAGTTTTCAAGAGGCGAAGTAATTTGGTTATGGATTTTACATTCATTAACGTTGTCTTACCAAGTTTTGTTTGAAATACCCATCGATCATAAAACCATAGAAGCGTTAATAATAACATCCAACACAAATTCTTCTTACGGCAATCAATCAATCTTAACAGAGAATTATAAGTTGCTGTACCCAAACATCGCCACAAGTATTATTACTGCCAAAACAAGTTCTAGCCATATTTGTACTGAACTTTTTAAACTCAGCCACTTTGAAGAGTCCATTACAATTCCCTCAGTTCTAGATTTTTATTACTTTCATACATACATATAATCACGGCAATAAATCCTAGAAAGGGGTAGCCATAGCCAGAGTTTCAGAGTTAGTAACTCCTCAGACCCATTTGGAAGTTCAAAGAGGACAAGAAGGTAGAAATAAAGTATCGTTGGTGATAATCTCCAACCGCATCGCCCAAAAACCACTTAAAAAACCCTATACCCTTAGCCGCCTCTTACGACAGCCGTGGGTAGAAAGGGGTAGTGATATTCTGTACCGGCACTACTCGGTTCATCATATAATATTCATCTTATAAATAACAGCGTGTATGGGACGCTGCGACCTAACAAATGACCTTGGTCATCCTCATTTATCAAAGTGCGCTGTGCTACCAAACACGACGCTAACAAGCCGCGCTACGTGACTACGAATTGCTGCGATCGGATCTTGATGAAGGTGCATTTGCTTGGTTTAATTAATATCTAAATTCGTCACCTCGGGTACAGACAAACAGGTGTTAACTTTACTGAATTATAATAATGATTGGGATTAGATTGCGAGGTTAAAGTTTGAAATTAAATTATATTGTTATGTTGTATTATATATAAGCTGTGTAGTGACGGCTTAGAAAAACACTACCCTATTTAAGGTATTTCTGCGGGTGGCGTAAGAAGCGACCAAAGCTAAGTTAGAGAGGGCTTATGCCGCCTCTTACAAACACCCGCGGGAAGTAAATTTTTCGGCCATTTTGCAAGTTTAGTAAGGAAAATATTGTAAAATAAAGGTTGTATGTACGTGATACGACTCGAATCGAATTACCCAGCAATTACTTAAAAAGCCACAATACTTTAACTTGCCTCTTACCACTCAGATGGGAAGAAATCGGTTATTGCTATTCTGAGCTGGCACTTCATAGCCTTTGCAAACAGATATTCCTATCCTCAGTCTCTCGGAAAAATCACAAAAGACTGCAAATAGATAGCCTGAATGAGAAATGTTCTTACAAAGAGACCATACTGAAATCAAAGAATTTAATGACCATTTTTACCCTAATGTGTATATTTCTAGGCGTAATTAGAAAAATAATATGTCTCAAAAGCATTGTCAAAGATTATAATAATAATAATACGATAGAAAACGACCGTGCCAAAATCTATTGGGACCGATCCGTTATCACGGACAGGACTATTCTAGCGAATAAGCCTGATATCGTGGTATGGGAACGGTCGCAGTCGAGGGTATTTCTAGTGGATGTCACTATCCCTTATGACGAGGGTCTCGTGAAAGCCGACACCGAGAAGCGTCGGAAATATCTCGATCTGGCTCACGAGATCACCGACATGTGGGGTGTGACTTCGACAGAAATAATCCCAATTGTTTTGTCCGCGAACGGGTTAATTCCAACCAGCCTCGCGACCAACTTGAGGCGGTTGGATTTCTGTGGCGTGTCGGTTCCAGCACAGATGCAGAAAGCGGTGCTGCTCGATACGGCTCGGATCGTCCGTCGGTTCTTGAACCTGACTCCTTGACCCCAACCGACTGTGCTTTTGTTGGGGAGTACCGCCTCTCCCATTTAAAATTTATATTTTCTTTTTCGGCCATGGGAGAGGCGAGGAACTAAAAGTCATACCCAAAATAATAATAAATTTCCGGTTGTTCGGCTCTTGCTAATACTGAGTACTTGCACAGACACAACCAAGCAGCCAAAATCCTGCATCAGGAGCTCGCTCTGAAATACGAACTCTTGCAACAGAGGCTGCCGTATTACAAGTATCTGCCGGAGCCAATCCTAGAAAACGACCGTGCCAAAATCTATTGGGACCGATCCGTTATCACGGACAGGACTATTCTAGCGAATAAGCCTGATATCGTGGTATGGGATCGGTCGCAGTCGAGGGTATTTCTAGTGGATGTCACTATCCCTCATGACGAGGGTCTCGTGAAAGCCGACACCGAGAAGCGTCGGAAATATCTCGATCTGGCTCACGAGATCACCGACATGTGGGGTGTGACTTCGACAGAAATAATCCCAATTGTTTTGTCCGCGAACGGGTTAATTCCAACCAGCCTCGCGACCAACTTGAGGCGGTTGGATTTCTGTGGCGTGTCGGTTCCAGCACAAATGCAGAAAGCGGTGCTGCTCGATACGGCTCGGATCGTCCGTCGGTTCTTGAACCTGACTCCCTGACCCCGACCGACTGTGCTTTTGTCGGGGAGTACCGCCTCTCCCATTTAAAATTTATATTTTCTTTTTCGGCCATGGGAGAGGCGAGGAACTAAAAGTCATGCCCAAAATAATAATAAAAGCATTTATTTGTCTTTCTTCAGCACATAACATGAGACAATATTAACAATAGAAAATTATAAAAGACAAAATGGTCCAGAGCTCGTTCTATCCGCAGCAAGCAGATAGCTTCGATTTTCAGCTCTGGCCAAAACTTAAAGCTATAAAAAAAAACTAAATCTAACTTATAACTAGAACACATACAATATGTGAAAAAAAACACATATTAACAAATATAAATATTTACAAAAATAACAATTTCAATTAAAATTATGTTCTCAGGTTATCAGCACAAATGGACTAAAGTTATAAGATTCCTAAACGAAAAGTAATAACACTTTAAACTGCACAGTGTGATTACCATTTTCAACTCTCATTATGTATTGTCCCAGCACAGCAAATAAACGTCAAACATTCCTCATTGATCCCGCAATCTAGGCTCATTTAAATAAGCTCCTTCAATGGCATTTATTTCTTACTAACGGTCTTATTGCCTCTTTGCTTCTCTTTCTGATTTACTCAATAAATATGAGATGCAGATAGCTCTTATTATAAATAACTACACGATAGAAGGTATATTCATGGAATCAAATTTATATTAGTGCTAAGTTGAGATCCACACCATTTCTTCAATATTGCATTTTACCATTTAGAATCTATAATTCACAAATAAAAGAGATTTATCAATTTCTTTGTATATCATTTTTCATATCAACCTCATGCTTTACTATTTATGTCATCAATTAATTAACCTGCGAGAACTTGCGTCTTAAAATGATACACTATCGCTCGTGTGTATAACATCTTGGTCACACTTTGTAAACAACTGCAAATGATAAATTGGAAAATACAAACTTGAGCAAAATTCAAAAATTTAGTTTTTCATTGAATAAAATGCTCAAATCGTACATTATATGTATGTCACGGCTATAAATTCCTAGACGGGTAGATTGGAGGAATCTTTGTGTTACAAACACGTTGTTTAAACACAAAGATATCCATATGTATACAAAACAGAGGGGAAGCGAGAGAAGCATGATTGATTTTGTGATAGTTGATGAAAAGCTGAGAGCAAAGGTTGTTGACACCAGGGTCTATAGGGGCACGAACGTTGGCACAGATCACTTTCTCGTTATATCAGGATTGAGGGGTCTGTGCACGCGTTGCTGTCACAGGGCTAAAGTGTCAACGACGACAACGGATCTTGGGAGAAAAAAGTGGAAAAACTGCAAGAAGATGAAAATATCAGAGATGAATACGTGAGGAAATTGGATGATAGACTAAGTTGCGTGGAAATGAAGGATAAAATAAAATAAATAAAATAAAATAATCATTTATTTCAAAGTAAAAAGATAAATCTTTGTTTTTTGAACGTCAAAATTCAACTTAATACTAAGTTTACTTCGGATTCGGAAGGTGTTTTGTTGAGAGAAGAACCCGTAAGAAACTCGTCAACACACATCTTTTTTTACGTCCATTACAATTTTGGTGTAAGCCCGGAAACATCCTGCACAGAGCCCTGATGACACCAAGCCACTTCATCATTAATGTAATCATTAACATTGTAATAGGCTTTCGAACTAAGATTTCTTTTAACTACTGCTTTGAATTTTGTTTCTGATAAATTTAAAATGTCCTCAGGTATTTTATTATACATTTTTACGCATAACCCCATGAAAGATGTATTTACTTTTGACAATCTGTATTTTGGTACTGAAATTTTATTGTTGTCTCTCAGGTTTCGAATATGTCTGTCACAATTTTTCACAAAAGAGGCCTGATTCTTTCTTACATACATAATATTTTCATAAATATATTGACATGGCAGCGTCATTATATTTATTGTTTTAAACAATTCCCTCAGGGAATCTCGGGATCTCAAATTGTATATAGCTCTTATTGCTCTCTTTTGGAGAATAAATATGGAACCAACATCAGCCGCTCTGCCCCAGAGTAAAATACCGTAAGACATTACACTATGAAAATAGCTGTAATAAACTAATCGAGCTGTCTGTACATCTGTCAAATGTCTTATTTTCCTAACGGCATATGCAGCACTACTTAGCCTGCCAGCTAGTGAGCTAATGTGGGGTCCCCATTGGAGCTTGGAGTCTAGAGTTATCCCTAAGAAAACTGTGTCATCCGAATAAACTATATTTTCATTATTTAAAATTATTTCTTTATCAACGCTCTTAACATTGGGTAATACAAATTTGATGCATTTAGTTTTTTTGCCATTCAGTACAAGATTATTGGAAGCAAACCATGTTTGAATCTGTGAAACCGTGTTATTCACCTCGTCAATATTCTCATTATTTCTTTTAACGTCAAATACTAAGGAAGTATCATCAGCAAATAACACTATCTCGGACATTTTCTCGACCATGAACGGCAAATCATTAATATAAACCAAGAATAAAAATGGGCCCAAAATAGAACCCTGCGGAACACCCATTTTTACATGAGTTCCAGGTGATATTGTATTATTGATTTGCACTTTCTGTATCCGATCCGAAAAGTAAGACTTTATTAATTTAAGTGCGTCACCTTGTATGCCATAATGTTCTAATTTAATAAAAAGGATTTCATGATCTGCACAATCAAATGCCTTCGTAAGATCGCAAAACAAACCAATAGCGTCATTTTTACGTTCCCACGAATCAAAAATATGTTTCATTAAGGCAACGCCTGCATCGGTGGTAGAGCGGCCCTTTGTAAAGCCAAATTGTTTTGGATGAAACAATTTGTTAGAAGCGAAATGCAAAAGCATTTGATTGAACATTAGTTTTTCAAATATTTTACTTAAAACTGGCAGAATTGATATGGGTCTATAACCATCAGGACTAATTTTATCTCCTCCGGATTTAAGAAGAGGTACAATTTTACTATGTTTCATGAGATTTGGAAATATTTTATTTCTTATACATTCATTAAATATGTCTGCTAAATATGGAGACAAAGTTACAATAAAATTATGGCAAACTTTCACCGACATACCCCAAATGTCCTCAGAACTTTTCAATTTAAATGATTTAAAACATTTTTCGATATCTTTAGGGCTGACATCTTTAAAACAAAACAAAGTTTCGCAACTATCAACATTTTGTTGTAACAAGTGTTGAGCTTTTACAACCGATGTGTTTAAATTTTCAGTTGTTTTTGATGGTATGTCAGTAAAATATTTTTCAAAAATACAAGCGATTTTCTCATTAGAGGTAGTCAGACCTTGATCAGATCGAACACAGAACTCCTGATCACATGGTTTACCTCGGCCTGTTTGGGTGTTGATAATATTCCACACTGTTTTAACTTTATTATCGGATGTTCGGATACGTCGGCTTAGGTATCTGGCTTTAGCCTCTTTACATACTTTATTAAATATATTTGAGTATTTTTTTACATATTCCCTCAATTCATTATTATTACTATAAGCTTTCTGATCATATAAATCGAAGAGTTTTTCTCTCGATCTATAAATACTTGGAGTTGCCCACTCACAAAACTTAAATTTACTGGTATTAGTTACATTTTTGACATTAAAAACTTTATTAAACTCATTTATCAGAACGTTATAAAAAATATCATAGCTAGTGTTTGGGTTTTTATTAATTGTACATGTAGGCAACTTAGAGCTTATTATATTTATATATTTTTCTACTTTACTAGCAGTAATATGCCTTTTTTTAATAACAATTTTTGGTTCTGGTATCTCTAGAGGAAAGCTAACAAAAAGGCCGCTGTGATCAGACTTTAGTTTATTTATAACACTTTTACTTGAAAAATCTGCATTAGTAAATACATTATCTAAACATGTTTTGATTCTAGTCGGTTCCAAGAATAAATTTTCTAAATTGAACGATTGGAATAAACTCATCAATCGTGTTTTAAGATAACTGTCTTGTAGGAGATCCACATTGAAGTCTCCACATATTATTATACGTTTTTTATTCCTGAAAACTTTGCTTAATACATCTTCCATTACATTTTCGAATTTATCATAATTTTGGTTATAAGGGGGTCGATACACACATACTAAGAAATAGTTTTTTAACTCTATGCAGGATAATTCCACGACTTGCTCAACGCTTAACTTTACAATATCATGACGAATTTTAGATTTAATATTATTTTTTAAAAATATAGCGGAGCCACCACAGGCTTTAGAATTGCGGCAGTAGTTGCTAGCTAAATAATAGTTTTCAAAACCAAATATGAGTTCGCAATTCTTAAGCCAGTGTTCAGTAACACATAAACAATCTATTTCATATTTTTCCAAAAATAATTCTATTTCTAATTCTTTACAAGAAAACCCCTGAGTATTTTGACATACAAGTTTAAACTGGGAGACTCCTTGTAAAGTATTCTTTTTAGTAATATTGCCAGAAGAACCTCCTTCCTTGTTTACAATATTGATATTAGGTGACGACTTAAGGACGACAGGAGGCTCTTCCATTGTCACTCTTAAAAGTTTAAATTATGGTTTCCACCATCGCATACTAGAAGTAAGTTTCCCCTTATATTAAATATATGGGGGTCAGATATATTATATGCTAATAATTTAGCAATGTTCCGCTTTTGATTTAAGGGTATGTATACAGTACCCAGTCGAGAATTTGAATAAGGTAAAAACTTATTCAAATCCAAACAAAATAAATTGTCGCTTTGACAACATGTCACGTGACATATTAGATTATTCATAATATGAATATTGTCATTCTGCTTATTCATATTAAGTAAGTATGGAAAGGTACAAAATATAAATTTACATTTATATATTTTTTGTATCTCCAAAAGTTTATTTATACTTTTATTTAATAAATACTTATTTAATCCTATACTATTGCCGACCAGTACGACAATCGTTGTATATTCGTCATAAGTGCCTAATAATATTCGTTCTACTATATAATTAAAGTTTGCACCCGTATAGCAATGGTTAATAACCTGTTGATTAAGATACTTATTTAGTATTTCGCCAAAACCTACGGCCATGCCGTCCGAAAATACTAATGTTCTGTTTGCCGGCGGCGGCGTGCTAACAGCTGGTAATGTAATCCCATTACTTGGTTGTGGTTGGGGTGACTGAGATATAACGCTAGATAAGGTAATATGACTATCCAGAGTAACCGTCTCTTTGTCTATAAGACTGCCGATATGTTTGTATCTTAAATGCAGATCTTCCTGACTAACAATCATCTCACTCAGTTTATCATTCAAACTATCTATTTGGTTTAGTAAATCAATTTTCCTGTAAGACTTGTTTATGAATTTAATACTATTTTTCATACTTATAAGACTTTTGTTTGTGTTATATATACGTTTTTTAACTAATTTATATTTTTTACACTGTTTACGACTGAAATTTTTCGAATATTTAAAAGAGTTCATAGAAGATAATGATTCTGCCTCAAGTTCGGCACATAAAGAAACTGCGTGAGAGTCTTCGTGAATATTCTTTATTCTATGGAATTCCGCCAATTGAGCGTGTGCCTCTGCCAACTGCTCATTCAGAATATGAATTCGTTCTAAAGCAACTTCATGCTTTGCGCACTGATCCTCATACTTTAATATTAATATCTGCTGGTTTTCTAGCTCCACTTGAGAAATGTCGTAAGATTCACGAAGCAACACAATTTTTTCTAAAAGATTATTATTTTTTAGTTTTAAATTACGAATAGTTAAAACGTTTTCGTCCCGTTCTTCTAAAAGTCTATTTTTTAATTTTTCTGCATCATTTAAATCTCTTTTTAGTTTTTCATACTTTTGTTCGGCAGCCATTCTACGAGTTGTGATCGAGTCCATTTTACGAAACGAACAGTCTTGATATTATTTAATTGTTTAAAGCGTTACTATAGCGAACGACAATCCTAATACTAAGATACTAAGATATTTCGATCCACACAAGCGCTTCTCACAACAAAGATATAAAGTTATTATTTATCGTTTGTTTACATTTAACTAAACAATATAATCATTAATATAACAATCAGAATATGACACCGTGTGTTATTACTACCTTAATTGTATTTTTATTATAACCTACACGACCAACAATAATTCTCACAAATTCTAATGATGGAATGTGATGAGTAGCAGAGTAGAAAAAGTTTTTATACTACTAATTCAGTTGACATAAAATCAAAAAGTATATATTAATTTCAACTATAATAATTAATAATAATACGGGAATCGAACCCGTGATTAGTAGATATAATGTAATAGGAAACCAGCTATTTGTCTCACACGTATTTAGTTGGAGCGGTGAATCAAGTCAAGACCGTTGTTTTATAACTAATATAGTATTCTTGTCAAATTGAATTACGCATTATTGTTCAAAAAAACATAAATTTACTTAGCTGGTTTACTCGGCAAGGGTTCTGCTATCTAGTGATGCTTTTCTTTGTTTGGTTTCGGCCGTTAAAACGTCACAAACTTTAATCACTTATTTTGTCACATTCACTTAATATTACCCTAAGATAACACTTGTGTGGATGAAATACGCACTAATATACAATTTACAACCATTTATGGTTTATTTCTATGCTTTTTAACAATTATAGCCAAATTTAAATAGCAAAGCACGAATCAGATATTATTTCGATCTACCCGATCACGATATGATCTGGAAATGGAATACTGGATGAAATGGAAATAGAAGAAGTATGGGAGGTGCTCAAATTTACGATGGTTGAATGTACGACGGAAGTATGTGGAGTGTGTAAAAGGTCAAATAGACCACGACCAAGTTGGTGGGATAAAGTTGTGAAAGAGGCAGTTGAAGATAAAAAGAAAGCGTGGTTAGATTTACTAGCGATTAAAGCTAGTAAACGGATGGATGCGATTGTAACTGACGATGTAGTGCAGAAAAGTGAAGAGGAATATAGGAGACTTAAGAATGAGGTAAAGAAGAAAATAGAAAAGAAAAAGCTGGATTTGTCAGAGTGGTGTGAGAGGAAACTTTCTGATAATTTTCGGAATAACCAAAAGTTACATACATACATACATATTCTCACGCCGTTAGTTCCCATTGGGGTAGGCAGAGACTATCGATCGCCACTTTGTACGATCCTGGCAAACCTCTCTGGCTTCGTTCACATCCATCAATCTTTTCATACATGCTCTTTTATTCTTCATACTGCGGACACCTGCCTTTTTGAGCACATTTTCTATTTGATCCAAATGTGTCCTCCGAGGTCGTCCTCTACTAACATTACCTTCCACATTGGCTCTATATATCTCTTTCACCAATTTACTGTCATCCATCCTCTCTATGTGCCCAAACCATCTCAACATTCCTTTTTCTATCTTTCTTACAATATCATCTTTTACACCACACCTTTCACGAATCACATCATTCCTCACACGATCACATAACCTTACATTACACACTTTTCAGAGGGATCTCATTTCTACTGCATTCACTCTACTTTCATGCTTCTTCTGCCACACCCAACATTCACTGCCATACATAAGCGTAGGAACGAGGACAGCATCATGCACAGCCATTCGGGCCTTTTCAGACACCGACTGACTAGACATTAGACTATCCAGTGCTCCATTTACCGCATTACCCTTTTTCACTCTTCTCTCGATATCTTCATCACACTTTCCATCCCTAGTAAACAAACTTCCCAAATATACAAACTCTTTCACTTGTTCCACTTTCTTACCATTAATCTCAATCACGCATTCGGTCGTATTCACCTCTCTCTCAAAAACCATAGTTTTTGTTTTATCCACATTCACCCTCATTCCCTTTTTTTCAAAAGACGCACATGCAATATTCATCATCTCTTGCAGCTCTTCCACCGATGATGCAAGTAGCACTTGATTGTCAGCATATAAGAGGCATTTAATGATGTATCCACCCATTCTCAATCCATAATCACTTTCACGCAACTCTGTTAAACAGTCATCCATGAACAAATTGAAGAGCCACGGGGAAGCTACACAACCCTGTCGGACACCCCGAGAGATCCCGAACCAGTCAGTATTTTCCCCGTTTCATATTCATATTCATATTCATATTTATTTATTGCTTCATGTGGTATACATAGGTGGTACAATTTATAGAAGTAGCCGTAACATGTGCCCTGCAAGGGCACTGCAATGTCTTAAAATAATTAACAAAAGAACATTTAAATTTAAACATTAGATAACAAAGATTAGCTTAAATAACTAGGTGTCTTAATAATAATATATATTTTTTGTTATATGTATTGCGTTAATTATATGTGTGTGTGTGACTAGGTAGTTATATGTGAGGTAGGTTGTTTGGAGTAATTATGTGTGTGTTTATAGAATGTCAGTTAACTTACGGATATCAGTCTTGTAGAAAATCATTAACAGAGTAAAAGCATTTTTGAACGAGGTACAGCTTTAACTGTCGTATTTTTGATGTTTTACTAGTGGCCGTAACTATTTTATTAGCATCTATTTTGTTATATATCTGAACGCACATAGCGAAGGGACCAGAGTGAACTAGTTGTAGGGTAGAGGTGGGATTTGCTAATCTATGTTTAGGTCTTAGGTTTGGTGGACGCGAATAATTTGGGAAAAGCTCTAGGTGGTTTGTGACAAATTTATATACTTCAAGGATATATATACATGGTAAGGTGAGAATGTGGTATGCAATAAAGTAATTCCTGCAACTTTGCATTGTGTCGATATTCGCTAGTATTCTAATGCAACGTTTTTGGAGGATGAATAGCTTACTGAAGTCCGTACTGTTACCCCAGAGCACTATCCCATACTGTAACCTAGAGTGTGCATAAGCATAGTATGCGCTAAGGGAAGCTTTTAAGTCGGTGGTTTTTTTCAGTTCTAAGAGAGCATAGGAAAAACTGGAAAGTTTTGAAGCTGTGCTGTTTATATGACTTTTCCAGTTTAGATGACTGTCTATATTGATTCCTAGTAGCGAAAAAGTGTCTACGGTTTTGATCTCAGTGTTTTTATATGTGTAGTTAATATTTAAAGGTGTTTTTTGATAGGGTCGGAACTGCATTAATTTAGTCTTTGTAAAGTTGATGTCTAGGTTGTGGTCGTGTAGCCATGATAAAATGTTGTCGAATGTTTGGTCTAGAGTGCGAGTAAGGTTTGTCAAGTTTTTGCAGGGGATTACTAGCGATGTGTCGTCTGCAAAAAGTGAACATGGGGTATCTATTATTTTTGGGAGGTCATTAATATAAATTAAAAACAGGATACAGCTTATGTTGGAGCCTTGTGGAATAGAACTTGTTAGTTTTGCTGTTTCAGATTTTACCATACATAACCTGCCAGTTGCTTGGTCATAATTTTCAATTTCGACATATTGTGATCTGTTGGTAAGGAATGACTCGAACCAAGCGAGTGGAGTACCTCTAACGCCTATCCCTGATAGCTTGTCCAGAAGAATATTGTGAAGAACCCTATCGTATGCTTTGCTCATGTCAACGAGGATGCCAATAGCGTATTTCCTATCATTGATTATAGTTATAATTTCTCGGATGTATTTAAATACAGCTAAGGTTGTAGAGTGATTTTTCCTGAATCCATTTTGATTATCGTTAAGTATTTTGAACTGTTCGCAGTAACTGTAAAGGCGTTTGTTGATTGCTGTTTCAAAAATTTTTGAAAACGATGATAAATTAACTATAGGGCGATAGTTGTTGAAATTGTTTTTTTCGTTCTTTTTGTGAAGTGGTTTGGTAACAGCTAGTTTCAGTGATTCTGGAAACTCTCCTTCACTAAAAGATTGGTTTATCAGAAATGTATGTGGGAAAACTAACTCTTTGGCGCATTTCTTAATTAGAACGGGAGGCACTTCATCGTACCCACTGCTTAATTTATTTTTAAGATTAGACATGATCCGAAGAGTTTCATGCGGATCTACGGGAGTAAGGTAGAAGGATTGGTTTGCTGGGTTAGCAACCGGTCTACCCGGAGGTGACTGGCCTATGTTGGCCCCTACTGATAAGAAATGATTGTTAAAAGCGTTTGCTATTGTGGTAGGGTTGCTTACCATTTCATTATTTATCTTTAGTTTTATGTTGTTAAAGTTCTTTTTCGTTTGTTTATGAGTCCGATCTTTTACTATTGTCCACATTGTTTTTATGATATTATTAGATTTTGCAATTTTCCTAGTGTAATTTAGTTTTTTAGATTTTTTGATTATGTTTTTTAGTAATTTCTCGTATTGTTTATAGTGTTCGTGTAGTAATGTACTGTCTGTTTGTTCTATTAGTAGTTTCAGTAAGCGTTTGTTTTTGCATGACGTTTTTATGCCATTAGTCAGCCATGTTTTTTTAAATTTCGTTTTGATGTATATAATTGTTTTCGGTATATGTTGATCTAAAAGCTTTAGGATTGTGGAAAGAAAGTTATCATAATTTACGTTAATGTTTTCTGTTGGGTTTAAAGTCCAGTTAACATTTTCTAACTCACTTCGAAATTTTTCTAAATTTTTTACACTAAATAATCTTCTTTCTACTGTCCATTTCTCTCTATTTGTTTGGTATTTTATGGGTAATTTCATTATAATGCCCCTGTGGTCAGATAGTCCATATTCTTTGGTCGATATTGATATGTTAAGGCTGGAAAAGTTTGTAAATACAAGGTCAAGGCAGGTAGACGAGGTCGCTGTTATTCTGGTTGGTTCAGATACGTGCTGGTGAAAGTTAAAGCCTAGGAACTGTTGAAGTAGTGTTGTTGCGTTAGCTGATTGTTTTAAGATGTCAATGTTGAAATCTCCGCCTATAATCACTTTTTTTTTGTTATATTTAACAGTCAAAATTGTAAGAAGTTTGTTAAAATGTGCTATTGTGTCTGTAAAGTTGTATTTATTTGGGCAGTAGATAATAACTATTATCAGATTATGTTGGCATATTTCGATAGCACTTACCTCGAATATAAGCTCTATGGATAACTCTTTTATTTCGCTAAGTTCTTTGGACTCGAGATCTTGTTCTTTTTTTAAAAGTATTGCAACACCCCCACCAGAGTGTAGTTCACGGTGGTAGGCGCTAGCCAGATTATAACCCTTGATGTGTAACAAATTCGAATTATGTTTTTTTACCCATGTTTCTGTTAAGCATATGATTTCAATATTTTTTTCTATATCTGTGTTTGATTCTATAATGTCTTGTTTATTGTTAATACTTCGTATGTTTTGGAAAAGAATGGTTATGTTAGTGACGAAAGTTATGAGTGTTTTTATTCCCTGGTTTACCTTTGTTACTTTCTTGTGAAAGTTTTGTTCCTAGGGTGTGTAGTTGTGGTAAATGTTGAGAACCAGTTGCATGTTGTGATAAATGTTGAGAACCAATTGCATGTGGTTGTTGTTGCGGTTTGAATATGCGAGATTCGTTGTGTTGTATGCCTAGCGTATGCTGTGGTGGTAATTTCTGTGTTGTACATACATATCGTTGATGCGGTGAGTCGTTTATGCCTGTTGTTGATTGTTTTTGTTGTACGCATTGTGAGCCGGACATGTCTTGTTGTTGTTGTGGTGGGCTTTGGACAGTTTGCTGTTGTACGTGTTGTTGTAAGCCTGATGTATCTATTTGTTGTGGTGGTTTTACTGTGTGTTGTGTGCCTAGTAATGGGTAATTGTTTTCTTTCACTTCGTGTGTTTCCCCTGTTGGGCGGGTATAACCTTGTTGTTTGTGATCTTCGTATATGATTCCGTTGATGTACAGTCTATTGTTAATTATATTGGCTCGTTGTCCGTGCTGCCGTGCTTCTATGAGTATACTTGTTATTTGTTTTCTGTATTGGCGGGCATCTTCGTCTAGATATTCAGAGATAGATATTCTTGTATTTTTGAAGCGGTGCCGGTTTTGTGTAACAAGGCGGGTCATCTTTTTACTCAAGAGTTCAACCATGATGGGGCCGTTTCTACCGAGCCTTCGTGTGTCTTCAATGTACCCTTCAATGTTGATATTAAGTATGTCTAATATAATCTGTATGACGACGTTGTGTAATTCGTCTTCGTTTTCCCATGGATTTCTTTTTATTCCGTATATTACGAATCTCTTTTCGTTACATACGTCAGAAGCTGGATTTTTCAGAGTGCTTGTCGGAATCGCGGTTTTGTTAACATAATCTTGCATCTTGGTAAGTTCGGTCTTTAGATTCTGGTTTTCTTGTTTTAGTTGTTTAATATTTTCTTGTAAAACAGAGATTTCATTGCAAAGTGACTTTTTATTGGGGTTTAGAGAGTCAGTATTGGCCGTAGTAAGTAATTTTATACTTGAAACTATGTCTTCTTTTATTTGTTGTATCTCGTTTTTTAGCTGTTCGGTCATGTTGTTGTTCAACTCCAGAATAATAGACTTTTTCATGCAGTCTAGTTTTTTGTCGAGTAAGTGATCCGAATGCTGCGTGTCTCCCAAGAGGCTAATGTCCAATTCAGTGTCAGTTGTTGTATAAATTTTCCTAATTGGTGTATTGTCGTTTCGTATTGGTCTTTTTGTGACATTCTGACAGTCGGGACACTGCCAGGATATTTCATAGATATGAGGTTTAGTTTTAAACTCCTTACTAGGTATATTCAAACATTCGTAGTGATACGCTGCTTTGCAGCATGAACAGTTAAGGCGATCGGCTATATTTACATGTTTGAAACAGGCTGCGCAGTTGTTCATTTTGGTACTTCGAGTGACCTCTGTCGGCCAAGAGTTGAACTATTTCAATATTTCAATCAATAATTTT
The DNA here is from genome assembly GCA_963576735.1 of Bedellia somnulentella. Taxonomy (NCBI): domain Eukaryota; kingdom Metazoa; phylum Arthropoda; class Insecta; order Lepidoptera; family Bedelliidae; genus Bedellia; species Bedellia somnulentella. The sequence continues at coordinate 18,179,093 of OY755184.1, forward strand.
TCAGTTGCGTTGCGCTTGGTTTTGTGGTTGTCAGTGTTACTGGTAGTTTCAGGATTTTTTCATAGATGGTGTTAGTCGTAAATTTCTAAAAAAGACCTTCTGGAATGTTCTATTTCTTTCTTAGGTATTTAGGTTATGATGAATCACAAAGTCCTAAAAATCACTGTTTGGTGGGTAATTGTTTCTTCACTGTTATCACTGCACTTGTGTTAATGCTTTACAAGCATTTTGGGGGTGTTCTAACAAGAATTTGTCGGAAAAAAGTCGAAGTCGTAGAGCACCGCGCCGGTTTCTTTGTTATTCTTCGTTTTAGTTGAAATACTGTGGTTGCTTAACTGTATTGCACATTTAACTTCACTTTGTTCATTATACAACTGTTTTAACTAGGAAAAAGGTTGTTTCAGTCACTATTTACATATTTACGGAATTAAAATACGGAGCTGTTTGTTTACGTTTGCAAGCGCCATTTTTTATTCTCTCTATTACTCTCACACATGCACTGGAATCCTCATAGAGTGATTACCCATAACGTCGTTCCAATCAACATTACTGCCGATTGGCGAAGAAATGGATGTATCCTCTTTTTCAAAGAGTCCCTCAAAATAGTTCTTCCATACTCGTCTTATGCTACTTTCATCCGTCGCCAATTCACCCTGTTCATCTCTCACAACATTCAACCAAAAGTTATTCTGGAAATATATCCGGAACGAAAAGGGAGTGTCCCAAAACACGAGAGTGAGTGTAACAAAAGATGAACAGGGTGGATTGGTGACGGATAAAAGTAGCATGAAACGGGTATGGAAGAATTATTTTGAGGGACTGTTTGAAAAAGAGGATGCATCCATTTTTTCGCTAATCAACAGTAATGTTGATTGGAACGAAGAGATTGGTGATTTCATTGACAGTAAGATTAGTATGGAAGAAATAATGAAAGCAATGAAAAGTATGAAAGTAGGGAAAACGGCAGAGTATGATAGTAATATCGAAATGCTGACGGCTGGTAAAGGGTTGGTGGCTTCTTGGTTGTACTTCCTTTTTCGAAAATTCTGGTCAAGTGGCAAAGTTCCACGAGACTGCTGCTAGGCGGTGATTGTGCCTCTATATAAATGAAAGGGGTCACACCAAGAAGCTAAAAACTACCGCGGCATCAGCTTACTCAGCATTGTTGGTAAATTGTATGCTAAGGTACTGATTGAAAGAGTGATGAATGAAACTGATGAGAAAATATGGGATGTGCAAGCGGGATTTAGGAAAGGAATGGGATGTATGGATCAAATCTTCTCTCAAAGGAGCATCACCAAAAAGTGGATCGCTCCTTCATTGATTTAGAGAAGGAGTATGATAGGGTGGTAAGAAAATGTTTATGGGAGGTGTTATCCAAGTTCGGTTTGGGGAGTCAACTTATACGTGCATTGGTATCACTCTATGAGGATTCTAGTGCATGTGTAAGAGTAAACGGGGAAAACACTGACTGGTTCGGAATCTCTAGGAGTGTCCGACAGGGTTGTGTAGCTTCTCCGTGGCTCTTTCATTTGTTCATGTTCATGACTGTTGAACAGAATTGCGTGAAAGAGATTATGGACTAAGAATGGATGTGTAGCGACGCGCTGTCAGTACACAATGACGCGCACTACATAGAAACGCTGACAGTGCAAGAAGTATCACATTCCACAGCAACACGTAACCAAGCGATTTACGTCACACGCGTCATCAAGATTCGCCATACAAATCGTACATCGCGCAATCGAAGTTTCTAAAATGTTTACTATATATACAAGTTCCAACTTAATACAGTTGGACCGCGGTCCCCAGGCATACCACCGCCTGGCGGAAGATCTTCCTTTTCCTCCACATTGGTGACCACCGACTACAGAACACGATGGCGTCCTTCTAGGCACAAGGAGTCATTTGGATTGGCCAGACAAGTACGAGCAGCAAAAGGATATCAAAGGACTGCAGACAAAGCGCTTCGAATCCACGGCTCAAGAGACACGACTCGCAGCTCGGCAGCAATGGGACACGCAACGGGGCACCCACACCGTGGCTGTTGGAGTCAGCATTGAGGTTCCAGCACTGATGGCCGTCGAGCATACACACACTGGCACGAAGATATGGAGTCAAAATTTCCTGTTGGAGGGGGAGTAATGTAGCGACGCGCTGTCAGTACACAATGACGCGCACTACATAGAAACGCTGACAGTGCAAGAAATATCACATTCCACAGCAACACGTAACCAAGCGATTTACGTCACACGCGTCATCAAGATTCGCCATACAAATCGTACATCGCGCAATCGAAGTTTCTAAAATGTTTACTATATATACAAGTTCCAACTTAATACAGTTGGACCGCGGTCCCCAGGCATACCACCGCCTGGCGGAAGATCTTCCTTTTCCTCCACAGATGGATTCATCATTAAATGACTCTTGTATGCTGACGATCAAGTGCTACTTGTATCATCGGCAGACGAGTTGCTAGAGATGATGAATATTGCATTTGAGTCTTTTGTAAGAAAGGGAATGAGGTTGAATGTGGATAAAACCAAAATAATAAAAATATAATAATGATAAAATAAAAATAAATAAAATTTCAAATTATAGACCAATCTCTATTTTAAATGTTTTTGGTAAAATAATTGAAAAAATAGCATACAAGCGAATTTATCCTATAGTCAAACCCGGGATTCCCCCACAACAACACGGCTTCTTACAGGGAAAATCTGTTAATACAAATTTAATTGAATTTACAGATTATGTACTAAATACACTTGAAGGGCGAGCTCAGGTTGACGCAATATATACAGACATCGTAAAAGCCTTTGACCGAGCAGACCATGTTATTCTAATGCTCAAATTATATCATCTCGGTGTGCAATGAAATCTGTATCGGTGGATAACGTCTTACATCTTTAATCGCCATCAAGCTGCAGTGTTAGGAGGTTTTAAATCAGATTACATTAATGTTCCTTCTGGTGTTCCACAAGGTTCACATCTAGGTCCTCTGTTGTTTATCGTTTATCTATATGATATATACACTGTTTTCCAAAATTGCAACTTTTTAATGTATGCAGATGACACAAAAATTTATCACAGTATTCGCAATGAAAACGACTGTCAAAATATTCAAAGTGACCTAGATCGCTTGACACGGTATTATAAAATTAACAGGATCAATGTAAATGCATCTAAATGTATGATTATATCATTCACACGTAGTTCTTCACCAATCAGTGCGACATACTATATTGATAATACTCCCATTGGTAGAGATAATACGGTGAGAGATTTGGGAGTTACTCTAGTCTCAAAACTTACATTTGAACACCATATTGAGAAAATAGTAGATAGGGCTTACAAAAATCTAGGATTTGTCATGAGAGTCTGTGAACCATTTACTGACATCAACTGCATAAAGACAGTTTATAATGCCTACGTTCGTAGTATCCTCGAGTTTGCTTCCTCCGTCTGGTTTCCCCAATACATAAAATATGCTCATAAAATTGAATCCGTGCAGCGCACTTTCATTAAACATTTAAATTACAGAGCTCGAGTATGGAACAAGGATTACGTATCATCGTGTAAATATCACGAAGTCCTCAAACTTGATGAACGTCGCTTACTTACAGATATGTCTGTTTTACACGATTTGTTGAATGACCGCATAGATAGCCCCAACATTTTATGTCAAATCGGAATTAACACCCCTTCTTACAGAACCCGACATACGCAAAAATCTTTGTTTCATATTCCACGCTCAAGAACAAACTACTCTCAAAATGCTCCCATCCGCCGTATTTTGTACGAATTCAACAACAACTTTAGTGATTTGGACCCTTTTTTTTCAAACAGATTTGAATTTCGTAAGAATGTTATAGAAACATTTAAAACAAGTCAAAGTTAACCAGTATAAGCATAATTAAAACATACATATACACATACACATACACGAACACACACACACACACACGCACACACATACACATACCTATATACATTACCATCATAGTATCATCATTCACGGTCTTTTTTTTTGGTTTTGTTCATATTTTTATTTATTCTCTTTCTTTCCTTGTATTTTTTAAACGTTATTTATAATATTATTATTTTTCTTTTTTCTAATGAACTTGCTGTATTTTCGCGGGCAACCGCCTTAATTTCGTTCCTGTTTTGTTTTGAACCGGTAATTGTGATCACCTGTCATTGGCTTTGTAAAACAATTGTATGTTCTGTGCCATGTTTGTTGTGTTTGCTGTTGGTGGTCAACGAATAAATAAATAAAATAAAAAAATAAAAAAAACGATGGTTTTTGAGAGACAGGAAGATGTGACAGAATGCGTGATTGTGATTGATGTTAAGGATGTGGAACTGGTAAAGGAGTTTGTATATCTGGGAAGTTTGTTCACAAGGGATGGAAAATGTGATGAAGACATTGAAAGAAGAGTGAAAAAGGATAATGCGGTAAATGGAGCAATGAATAGCCTAATGACCAGTCAATCGGTGTCTGAAAAGGCCCGAATGGCTGTGCATGATGCTGTTCTTCTTCCTACGCTTATGTATGGAAGCGAATGTTGGGTGTGGCAGAAGAAGCATGAGAGCAGACTGAATGCAGTAGAGGTGAGGTACCTCAGAAAAAATTGTAATGTTAGATTATGTGACCGAGTGAGAAATAGTGTTATTCGTGAAAAGTGTGGTGTGAAACATGATATTGTAAGAAAGATAGAAAAAGGAATGTTGAGATGGTTTAGGCACATAGAGAGGATGGATGATAGAAAATTGGTAAAAGGGATCTATAGAGCTAGTGCGTGGATGGTAATGTTAGTAGAGGACGACCACGGAGAACACACTTGGACCAAATTGAGAGTGTGCTGAAAAAGGCTAGCGTCCGAAGTATGAAGAATAAAAGAGCATGTATGAAAAGATTGATGGATGTAAACGAAGCTAGAGAGGTTTGTCACGTTCGTACGAAGTGGCGATCGATAGTCTCTGCCTACCCCAATGGGAACTAATGGCGTGAGTATTTGTATGTTTACAGGAAACTTAGTCTTTAAAGATATGAGCACGTACCGTTGTCCCAGGGATATTTTTATTATTTAGTAAGGATTACTTTCTTCACATGTTTTCTTTGTATACTTTGAGATAAATCTATTTAATATTTATTGTTATATACTCTTTACAAACCCTTGCAATAGGTAGATAGACAATAAATTGAATTTCTTAAGTAAGAAAAACTCAGTTAATGATTTTATTTTGAAAACTAAAATATTTGGTGTATTATTATTTGATGTAAGTCTCTGTATGCTGGAGCAAGTAGTGATATCGTACAAAAAACTATCATTTCAAAAGATACCTACATAATTTCACGGCTTTAAATCCCAAAAGAGAAAGTCAAGAGTTTCAAAATTTTAAATTCATCAGCGATTTTTTGCAAGTTGCGTGGGAATAACTGGATTGCCACATTTAAATCAAAAAGCCTCTAAACCTAAGTTGTCTCTTAACACACCCGCGGGAATAAATGGGTTCAAGTTAGATTGCAATATATAAATAGATATTGTTTAATAATCGGCTAAACTAGTGTGTACCCCACCTAATCTCAGTTTCAATATGCCGCCTGCTGCGAGCCGGTGAATGCTATCTGTATTTCTAAACGCAGCGACCGCGGCACCCCCACTCTGCGCGTGATAGACCTCCCCCACCCCCACTAACTTGAACGCGATACACTCTCTATGAACTCCATCGCTATGATTTACTTCTTGTATTAGGTATATAGAACCGTGATAGCCCAGTGGGTAGAACACTCGCTTATCGTGCAAGCGACTAGTGTTCAAATCCTGGGTCGGGCCTACACCAATTTGTCTTTTCTAAAAGACATATGTGTGGTTAATTTATCATGGTTGCTAACGGTGAGGGAAAACATCGTGAGGAAACCCACATGGCTGAGTTGTACTTAGTCATGTGACAGTGTATTCGTACAAAACGGCGAAAGGCCTGCCCCCTATCACGTGAATACACTGTCTAAGCAAAACGTGAGTACCTTTCTCTGGAAACTAGATGGCACTTGCCATGTGAGTTCAGGAGTATTGGTACCTCTGCCAACCCCTTCGGGGATAAACGGCGTGAACGTTTATGTTATTATGTTATGTATATAGAATAGAATAACTCTTAATTGCACATCAAACACAAATTTACAATAATAATAATATGATCAAACAGTTTATAGTGAGGTACAATTGGCGGTCTTATCGCTAAAAGCAACAAAGACAACCTTTGGTAGGTGAGATCGATAAATTAATTATTTGGATAGTATATCAGTATATGCTTTGTGTCGTCAGATCTCAGTTTCTCCAAAAGTGGCTGACGAATTTCTCATTCCAAAGCTCGTAAAAACTTCTCGTAGCTTCCAGCTTCGTATTCATCGTAGCCGATATTTACAATATAATTTTTATTCAACTTCGAAATATACTGACAATTTTTTTACTTCTGGTTAAAGTAAGCTCTGGCTACCCATTTCTGGGATGTTTAGCCGTGTCTATATGTATGTGCGTATTTATAATATATTGTAATACCTATTTAATAAAATGACTTATCTGATCCTGAAAATTGTTAAATTGTTATTGTTAATTTTTTGCTGCTTCAAAACACATGAGGGTTATGATTCCTAAAATATGGGGACTATAAGTTTTGGCAGACACGGCCAGCCAAGATGTAGCAAAAAGAGATCCACGAATGATCATACATTTATGTAAAAAAAAGTAGTTATCCCAGTTTACCAGAACAAATAAAACCTTATATACTACAAACGCTGGTGAAATGAAAGATTGCGAAGATAAGAAAATAATGCTGATAGACTCAGGAAGATATATGAATGAAAATACCACTGAAATACCAAAACCTATCGGGAATTATAACGGAAAATTGTAAAGAAAATAGTCAGACTGCATACACACTACAGCAATTGTATTGCATATGTTGATTACAGAGCACGTCGAGTGTTACAACGTGCAGGTAGCAAGGTAGATACGGCAGCCGTCACGAGCACTCCGCGCAATAATCGTCTGAGTACAACAGAACAGTGAAACATCCAAGCATTCAGCACAGGCCACCGATGTTTACGAATCACGGCGCTCAGAGCGCTCCCTTGGCGCGGATTTAGAAATATTCCTTATTACTTACTATTTCTTGATAAAAATATTCACTTCTCGACACATCCAAACTTATCGAAGTGTTCGGTTCACTGAATGTAGGAATATTACTAATAATTAAAGAATAAATAAAGGAAAGAAAAATTTTCGACACAGGCGGGGATCGAACCCGCGACCTCGGGTAAACGCCCCGACGCTAAACGCGGCGGGTTCGATCCCCGCCTGTGTCGAAAATTTTTCTTTCCTTTATTTATTCTTTAATTATTAGTAATAATCCCCACATGAGGATTTCATGAACAAAATAGATTTAAATTATGTAGGAATATTTCAGCTGCAGAATAATGTAACATTGGCAATATATGCTATTTTTTTCTCGGGTACAATTAATAAGCTTGCGGTCCGCTACATATAATCTAAATTCTGTCATGTAAAAAAGATATGAAATAACTAAGTAATAATTAGTCTATTATACTTGTGACTTATGTGTGTGTAAAATACTTGTGTACTGGATATTGGTAAACAAATAATTAAAAAAACCGTAAGTACTCCAAAAAATATATATTATTCTTAAAGACGTAAAATCTGTGATTTGTATCCTGCATCCGTCCCTGCAAGCTGTGGGACACTGTGCCGGACAGCGCGGTTAGCGGGAAAGCGCTAGATCTGCGCGTGACGGGTGCGCTGACCGAGCTGACTGCTAGCGCTTTACCGGATAGTTGTGTGGTAGCTTAAACTCTCTCTATGATCTTATTCAGTTTCATGCTATGTTTTAGTACAAGGATTTATATTTATTTTCGACTGCGTAGTGGGGCTTGAAAACAGTATTTTAAAGTCAACTTTAAAATTCAATAGATGAAAAAGACGACGACGAATGACGACGTGATAGCTCAGCGGGTAGAACACTGCTTATCGTGAAATCAGTGTTCTAATCCCGGGTCGGGCCTACACCTATTTGTTTTTTCTAAAGATATATGTATGGTTAATTTATCATGGTTGTTAACGGTGAGGGAAAATATCGTGAGGACTAAGTTGTACTCAGTCATGTCACTGTCACATGACTATTCCTACAAAACGGCGATAAGCTTGTCACCTATCACGTGACAAGCAAAACGTGGGTACTCTGGACACCAGGTGACAATATTACGTGATGTTCAGAAGTATTAGTACCTCTGCCAACCCCTTCGGGGATATTCAGCGTGAACGTTTGAGTTTGAATGAGTTGAGATGAAAAAGACGGTAATAAAAATATGGCGATATATATTTATTTTAGAGTGCTCAACAAAGCTGTCTTAGTTCCAAATCTTTGTAACAAATAAAAGCCACAAAATGAAACCAAAAACAGTGTTTATATCACTTGAGGTTCCGTGTTGATTGAATACAGCCATGTTACGAATATTATACCAAATACATACATAAATATACTCACGGCTATAAACAATAAATAAATAAATATAAGGACATATTATACACATATCAAGTTAGTCCCAACCTAAGTATGATTTGTATTATGGGTTACTAACAAAACGAGATAACATCCCAGACTAAGAAACAATAATTTATGCTCATCACATAAATGTAGCCCTCAGCGAGGATCGAGCCTGTAACCGCCGGAACGAAAAACTAGCTCAGTATCTACTGGGCCACGGACATCAAAATCTCAAAAAGGTGTACCCAGAGCGAATTTTACCTTTTTTAGACGTTTAGTGGGGAAAGGATTGTATGTTTGGTGACTGATCTGCAACAAGATCATCCAATAATCACTTAAAAAGTCCCACTACCCTAACTCACCTCTTACAACACACGTGGCAATAAATAAGTTAGTGCTATTCTAAGCGGACACTACAAAGCTGTATCAAATCGTTGGAAGTAAAGCAAATACAAGCAAGCAAGTTCAATCGACCGCACGAGGCGAGCGATGCTTTGAGCTGCACAGGTGTTTCCATTGATATTATTTGTATGAACCTCCGATACAAACACTGCGGCACGGTACACGGCCAAAGAGAATATCCGCTTTGTTACTCGATATTAGGAACACATACTGCACGGAACACAGATATTGATATTGAACTAGGCAGTCATGAAAAGATTATTGAAAACTACTTTATTGTATGTATTAATTTATTCTCCTTACTTAAATTCCGAAAGTGGATGATTCTGAAGCTCAGGCTCGTATATTTAGGGATTTATAGCCGTGAATATATGTATGCACTTTATTGTGACAAAATATTATTATTCCTAGCTAACCACCACACACACCTATTACTGTAGGAAAAAGAACCCATAGTCGCAGCATCCAAATATACTCAATATTCACTTCCGGAAGTTGAGATGGCAAAAGCTTGTCAAATAAAGGAGGATGGTGAAGGAGCGCGTTGTTCAACAAGTGCCATAATCCTTATCGAGTGTGAAACCTTAAGGAAAAGATAGGATAGTGTTTGTCAAAGCTGAGATAACACATAGTGATATTGCTTTAGGGGAAACAAACACCCTTTATTAATCAAGTAATACAACAAAAACATGATTTAATTGAATATTTTTTCAGAAAGACGTACAGCTGGCAGTTTCATCACTAAACATTGTTTCTTGTACACTCATTTTCAATGATAGGGTCAGAAACATGACATGACAGCAATGGTAGGAGATAGCTGTACAAAAACATGATTTGCGGTATTTATCGTATTCATATCCTAAATATACAGAGCTTCAACAGTAAGTTTATGTATTCAGTTAGTCCTGAATGCATTTATACGGGTAGTACTGAAGTTTAATTAGGTTAATAGTAAACATTGCGAAGTCTTTACTCAAGCCTGAAAGGAACAAATTAATATCTTAGTTCCGTAATAAAGTTCAAAGTCTAATTAAACTAACTGATTTGTTAGAAACCTGTTCAATGAATCAGTCGCCGCCAGCTCGATAGATTAAAGAGCTGGAACAATCGATTAAGCAAATAAATGAGTAATTTGAATTTAATTAATCACTTTCAAAATCAATTTACAATTACAAGGTTTGAACAGTTGCCAGTTGTAGTTTTAGGTCACTGAGTTGATCCTTAATTGCCTTTTATTGAGCTAACTTATAATGTCATAAAATTCTGTATATTTCTCAGTATAACGTACCTTAAGAAATTAAAATATTATTATACTTATTGAATTTGTAAAAGATGAAAATTTTACAAATTTTTTATTTAATTGAATAAGTTTATGTGAATGTGGATATTATAGAACGGGTGTAGCGTATAGTACTGGTAGTTACCTTAGGTATTCGCGAGTCTCAAGTTTGACTTCACTTCTAAAATTTATTTATTATATCAACTTCTTTTTTTTTAAATTTACATATGCATTTTACAACTTATTTACTAATATGTACAGGTCACTATACGCGCCCCGTGTCATATCTGGTGTAAAAATGCCCAGCACGCTTGCAGCATTGCCACGTCGTATTGCCAAAGATATTCTTTGAACCAGATAAGACACGGGGCGTGGATCTGATCCCACGTCCTTTAAGCGCCGTCCAATGCTCCGGACAAGCTCCCACGCCTCGGCACGTGGGGCTCTCGTGGCTCTGGGCAGGTGGGATGCTGTGTATGTACTGACGCAGGTAGCGTCCCACACGAGGCATCGTCCCTTCTTCCACGGAATGAGAGTGAGTCCATCCGGACGTTTACCATCTGTCCTCAGCAAAACGGGAGGCTCCAGCGCACACGGCACTCCGGCGGAAACAAGTGCACGGCGGAGCACATCATTCAGCATGTGATGACGTGGAAACCGACCAGCTGACTTAGCGCAGCTAAACCCGTGGTGCCCACGAACATCAACTGCTGTCCCGCACCTGCATCGGTGTGCATCGCATACGTTGCCTCCGACCCGCAATACCAGTGCCACCCTTAAAGACTCATTGTCCAGGGCGGTGCCCAGTCCGGGTGACGATCGAGTTTTCAACCAGGCACCGGATTCAGGTAGACCTGCAGCTTTTATGCGAGCAACTTCACTTCGACTTCACTTGTATTATAATTCAGAATATTTATTGTCCCTTACTACTTTATTCTCTTACCGAGTGTCCTCTGCCTTACTGCCATTTGCCAAAGATTTTTATTAACTTCAAACTTATGCGCAAACTGTTTGGTCATGTTTCTGTTTTGAATGTTATTTATGTCATTATCATGAATTATTATATTTAATAGTTTAGATTTAGTTGTAATATTTGTATGGTACATACATATACTCACGGCTATAAATCCCAAGAAGGGGTAGCCAGATCTAAGGAATTAGATTTTTTTATAACTAACTTATTAACTAACAGATTACCACTTTCGGCTGAATTTTTGGTAGTTAAGTGGGGAAAAGATGGTATGGTACTGTACCCTAAATAAAAAACATATACTAAGAAATACAGTTTAATAATCTGTGATAGACAATAATAGGTATGAATGAATAGGTAATAATAGGTATGAACAATAGGTATGGGTTCACTGAAAATCTTACCTAAACTAAGATGTATGTCTTATAAGACTTGCGAGACAAAACGCTTCGCGCAGCGCGCTCAAATAGATATAAAGGTCACAAAAGGGACTTCAAGAAGCCAATTTGTAGTTGTAGGCAATATCCAAAGTAATCGATCATAAAGAACATATCCAAAAACTCGTTAATATAAAAATACACATAAATTTAGGAAATGTAATATTGAAAAAGTTTTGATTTCATTTGATTTCAGTACACTTATATATATATATATATATATATATATATATATATATATATATATACCTATTTATACCTATATTATTACTTTTAATTTAGACCCATAACTATTTTTATTACCTACATAGTATTTTATTATCTATCTGGCTGTGTAATGACAGCTTAGAACAGCGTTAACCAGCAGCAACATTTAGGGTAGGGGCCTTTCAAGTGGTTGTTCGGCGATGTGGCTGGAGACCTATTACCAACGGTACTTTATATTTACCATTATTGCCCATTAAATAAAAAAAAATATCTGGGGTATTGCTGATTCCGAAGCTTTATCCATGTCTTTTTGTACTTATTGCTCAGAGTGTAGGTTAGGTGTGTAATGAAATAAATGAAAATATATTTAGTATTAAATCAAGTAATGTTCAAACTTCAAACTTCAAACTTCAAATCGTTTATTGCTTCATTGTGGTAGAATAAGATGTTACAAATATTAATTAAGTTCCGACAATGAACCCTGTTAGGGCACTGCAATATCTTATAACTATCTTAAATTTAACATACAGTTTACTGTGTTTTTATACAGAATTTAAAAGAAAACTTAATGATAATAAGAACATTTAAAGAGACTAGAATAATGAATAATAATAATAAATCAATTTGGTAATCTTCTTTCTTAGCTTAATAATATATTTTTCTTAGTGTCTAAATGAGATCTTTAAGATGCTAACTTATAGGTTTACTTATGATAAATTATAATATTGGTAACGAAGATTCTAAACTATGCAGACAGGAATGTTTATTGAGGTAGGCAAGTAATAGAAGGATGAAGAGATGGAAATGTGAAAGGGTTGTAGGATTTATTTTAAAACAGATTTTCATCCAAAAATTCTTCAACCTTATAGTAAGCTTTTTGTAATAATAGGGTTTTTAGTTTTTTTATAAATGCCTGTTCGTTTGTAATATTTTTATAGCTATCTGGTAGTTTATTATATATTTTTATAGACATTATATATGTATTTGATGATTGGAGAGCCATGCGAGTTTGTGGGAATTGAAGTTTATTTGAGTATAGGTGGTTTTGGGAGGATCTAGTTTTATAGAGGTCGGGGTATTTTCTAACAAGTTTGATAATTTCTAAGATGTAGATACAGGGGAGGGTGAGTATATTGAATTGGATGAAGAAGGGTTTGCAACTGTCTGTAGATTCTATGTTTGCTATAATTGTAACTATTTTTTTTTGTTGTGTAAATAATTGTGATACATTTGTGCTATTGCCCCACAATATGACCCCGTAACTAAGACAAGAATGGGCAAATGCATAGTATGTGGAAAGTGCCGTGTCAATATTAGTAGATTTTTTTACTTCTTTAAGTGCATACGTAAATTTTGATAGTTTATTTTTAGTTTTTTCAATATGGGATTTCCAATTCAAGTGCGTGTCCAGAGTAATACCTAGTAAGGTAGCTTCTTTAACTGCTTCAAGTTTAACGTTGTTATAGCTAAAATTTATTTGGAGGGGTTTTTTTGTGGTGGATGGAAAGTAATTAATTTAGTTTTTCGGGGATTTATTTCGAGGTTGTGGTCCGTCATCCAGTCGGATATTTTGTCTAGGCACGATTTTAGTTTTATATTTAGGTTATCAGCATTTTTGTGAGAGGAGACTATAGATATATCGTCAGCAAAAAGGATGCAGTAGTCGCTGAGAGATTTTGGTAAGTCGTTGATGTAAATAAGGAAGAGCAGACAGCCAATTACGCTGCCCTGGGGGATGGAATTATTAGTTGTTTTGCTCTTTGATCTGTAGTATATTATCTGGGGGCACGGCAGTGCCCCTGCCAAGTCTCGAGCAAAACGGGCACGGCCGTACCATCTTTTCTCGAAGCGGTTCGCGGCTGTTTCGCCCCCCCTTTATCTTCGACGTGGACAAAGCTAGGAGTTTAGGTTTTCGGTGAATAATAGTAGGCATTGGAACAAGCTTAAGTTCGAAATTACACGCCAAATGAATTAATAGTTTAGGAGTTACGGTCAATCAAAGTTACACCATTTTGTCACTCACTGACTCACTGACAGATCATCAAAAATCTAAGGTACTTCTAGCAGACTTAGAAACTTCAAATTTTGCACCAAGATAGGTCATTAGCCACATATAAAGGAAAAATTATAAAAACATTAAAAAATTATATGCCATAGAAAACAATTTTATATTTGCGGTTTGGCAAGAACATTATGTATGGATTTTGACTGCATTGTTAACTTTGTTCGTTGTTCAAGTACCTATTCAATTGGATGAATACATACATAGAATAGAAAAGAATAATATAAATGTAATACATAGACTATCATTAATACAAATTAATACATAAAGTTCATTAAATTAATAAAGCTAAAACTCCATTGTATTGCGATAAATATTGTATGCGCGCTCGATAGATGGCGTTGTACCTGTCTGAATCGCGCTATGGTTGCGTTACAAAGCGCAGTGTAAGTAGTAGGTACTTCAAAATAATTCGATAATTTTCATTTGATAGCGCCATCTGTCTATGAAAACCCATTTCGAAACTAAAAAATATTGTAGTGATAATTGATATTCGGAGAACTTTACGTGTAATTTAGTTTAGTTTAGTTATCGTTTGTAAGTTAGTAGATATATATTTATTTAGTTAGTTATTTGTTAGTTAGTTTAGTTCTATTTAGTTTGCATATATTTATATAAGTTTAAGCCCTATTGTTATAGAAATAATTGTAAATATAGTGTAATGGAACGTGAAATATTGTACATAAATGGCGACCTTTGTCCACACAGAGTTATCTCTATTCCTGGAGATGGGTCGTGTTTATTTCATTCGTTGTCATACAGCATGTATGGGAGTTTACAGTCGTCAAACAAGCATACGTGGCCCTTTCAAGAGTGACTAGTTTGGGTGGATTACATTTAATAAATGTGAATTTTAGTAGTATCAAAGCTCAGGAGACAGCAATAGCTGAATATAATCGACTCCGAAGTATATATCGCCCAGACTTGTCTACCTTAGAAGTAACGAAGCCTCAGAGAAGAAACAGAAGAGATAGAGATAGAGAATGGGTTCTAAGCAAAGCAGTAGCTGACGTCCAAGAAATTGTGAGGTCACCTAAAAGTAAAAGAAAGAAATGCATTACAAAAAATAAATGAGATCCCACCAAAAACATTAAATGTAAAAAAATGCCAAGTCTCTCGATGCAGTTTTTCCATCTTAAAAAGTTTTGAGATCTCATAGAAGCCAAGTCCTATTCAAAATATTTCGTAGTTATAAATCAACATTTAGTAATTGTATCAATAGTTTTCTTTATATTATAATTATAGTGACTTGGCAATGAGCACAAATTTAAAGCTGCTTGCTGCCTGGAATTATATGCAAATGTTACTGACGAGACCAGTGATCAGATTATTTGTTATGTGTGAATCATGATGGTCACTACCGACTACATGCTCCAATACAATAATTAAGAATACCTTACGGGCCATCGCTTTATAAAAGTAAATGAATCGAGAGTGCACTAAGACTGACTGCCGTTGCCGAAATTCGGTTGGGAAGACACGGATAAACTAAAAAAAAATTAATTTTGTGATATTAATGTTTACGCATGCGGTGTGTGTAACTTTCAACTCCTCCAAATATGCCGTTTTATTTGTTTCTTCTTGTGCTCATTGCCAAGTCACTATAATTATAATATAAAGAAAACTATTGATACAATTACTAAATGTTGATTTATAACTACGAAATATTTTGAATAGGACTTGGCTTCTATGAGATCTCAAAACTTTTTAAGATGGAAAAACTGCATCGAGAGACTTGGCATTTTTTTACATTTAATGTTTTTGGTGGGTTTCTTTTGTTTTTGTATTGAAGTGTTCTATTTGTACGTGTTGTTCCCGATTTTGTAGGTATGATTTTAGCCATTCGTATGCTTTCCCTCTTATCCCAATACCGTTAAGTTTTTCTAGGAGTATATTAAATTGTACTTTGTCGTAGGCTTTAGTCATGTCTATTAATATACCTATCGCATAATTTTTGTTGTAGAGTATATTCAAAATATCTTGTGTGTATTTAAAGACTGCTAATGTCGTTGATCGATTTTTCCGAAAACCGTTTTGGGACTCATGAAATATTTTAAATTTTTCACAAAAGGAGTAGATACGAACGTTAATTGCCATTTCAAATACCTTAGCGGCTGTAGGGAGTTCTGCAATTGGACGATAGTGATCAGGGTTATTCTTAGATTTTTTCTTGTGAACTGGGGTGATTAGGGCAATTTTTAAAAGGGATGGAAACGAGCCTTGTTCAAATGATTGGTTGATTAATAGGCAGAGAGGAAGAGTCAGTTCATCGGCGCAGTGTTTAAATAGTATTGGGGGAAAATCGTCAGTCCCACAACTTTTCTTATTTTTTAGTTTTTTAATTATTTTGTATACTTGTTGGCACGAAACGAAGTCCAGGAACATTGTGTTCGTAGTTGGGTTGATAACAGGTCGGCCGTTTGCGGTCGCTTGGTTATTTTCGCCTATCGATGCAAAATAATGATTAAAGTAGTCAGAAATAACTTGGGGATCTGAAATTTCATTGTCTTTGATATTTAATTTAATGTTTTCTTTTATTTTTAATTTAGTTTTGTTAGTTCGTTCATTAATTATTTTCCACATTGTTTTTGCTGTATTACTTGATGTTTTCATTTGGTTTATAAATTGTTGTTTTTTTGATGCATTTACTGTTTTTTTAAGTATTTTTTCGTATTTTTTATAATATTCAAGAAGTATTTCACTTTTCGTTTGTAAAGTATGTAATTTTAGAAATCTTTTATTGCGACATGATGTTTTGATGCCTGTTGTCAACCATAGGTTTTTCTTTTTAAATTTTAATTTAATTTTTTTCTTTGGAATGCACTCATTTAATATTTTTGTTAATATATTATTGAGGTTGTTGTAGTTGTCGTCAATTTTAGAATCCATGTTTAAAATTTGTTCCCAATTGATATTTTTTAGTTTACTTTTAAAAAGATCCATATTTTTAGTTATAAATAACCTCTTTTCTGTGAACCAAACATCATTTTGGGCTGAAAGGGGGGGAGATATCTTTAGTGTGAGCTCTGTAGCCATATGCCTAGTAAACCCTAAATTTGTGACCGATGACTTATGATATTTGGTGGTATTTGTAAATATTAAATCTATACATTTGGCACTTGTTTCTGTACAGTGTGTTGGAGACTTTATGTGTTGAGTTAGGTTGTGTTCTAACATTAGTTCTATAAACGTTTTTGATTTATTTTGAAGTATGTCTATATTAAAATCCCCGCCTATAACAATGTCTGTCTTAATAAACGATTTATCCAATAGGGTAAGTAACTGATCTATTTGTGAGTTATATATATCCTCATTATATCCATTCCAGTAAACACAGATCAATAACACATTTTCTTTTAGAAGTTTAACAGCGCATAGTTCTAAGTTGTATTCAATAGATATATCTGAAATAGATTTTACCTCTTCGTACTCAATATGGTCTTGTAATAGTATACATACGCCACCTCCAATTCGGTCTCTTCTATTGAAATTTGATGCAATATTGTAGCCAGAAAACTGTATTAGATCTAACTTTTCATCCGTTAGCCAAGACTCCGATATACAAATAGCTTGATATGATGGGTCATCATCTATAAACGCTTCTATTAAATGTTGTTTGTTATTTATGCTTTGAAAGTTCTGGAATAATATTTTGAAATATCTTGGTTCAGTCGAAGTAGGGATAGGTTTGACTTTAGTTTTGTGCGTGATGTTTGTAGATTGTTTGGTTTTAATATGGTTGCTTTCTGAGGACCTTCGGAGTTTAGTAACGAAAATTATTAGTTCCGTTGATGGTTGACGATTCCATTATATCTGTCGCTTTGTTATGGTATTGTTTAGGTGACTGGTTATTTGGGAGAGATGGAGCCGGAGGGAAGATGGTATGGTTTTCCAAATTAACGTATTTTTTTCCATCTATATACAGTTCGTTGTCGATAATGTTATAAATTCCCTGCCACATAGTTCCACATCATTAAACAATACGATATAATACCCCGAGCTCGTGATTGATGACGTCATAAATTGTATATACATTTTGACACGATAGCGCAACAATACAGAAAATAAACTTACTAAGTCATGAGTAAGAAAACACAAAATATATTTTATTTAAACAGTCTTTGTCTCAAGTAAGGAACTTATAATTTCTTGACTATGTTTTAAATAAGTATATTTTTTCAATTATAATGTAATATTTATCACAAATTTGAGAATTAAGTCATATCATTACAATATCAAGACTCAAGCTCAAGACTCAAGCGTTCATGTCGAATATCCCCAAAAGGGGTTGGCAGAGGTGGCAATATTTCTGAACATCACTTGACTTCGTCCCCTGGTATATAGAGTACCCTCGTTTTGCTTGGACAGTGTACTCACGTGATAGGGGCAGGCCTATCGCCGTTTGGTACGAATACACTGTCACATGACTTTGTTCAACTTAGCCATGTGGGTAAAGAATAAATAAAGGAAAGAAAAATTTCGACACAGGCGGGATACGAACCCTCGACCTCGGGTATACGCCCCCGTCTCTCTTGCCAATTGAGCTACCGTGTCAATGGCTGCCAGCGCGAAATTCTTCTATCCTTTATTTCTTTTACACGTTTTAGTAGTGTTTGCGTTTCCTACCTCCGAATTTTTTACTAATTCGGAAGGCCACTGGTCTATCTTTTCAGATAGAATGCAAATGTTGAAAACGCCTTACTATCACATAATTTCAATCTTTTTGTTCATGAAAACCTCATGTGGGGATTATTACTAATAAATAAAGAATAAATAAAGGAAAGAAAAATTTCTCGCCTGTGTCGAAATTTTTCTTTCCTTTATTTATTAGTAATAATCCCCACATGAGGTTTTCATGAACAAAGAGATTTAAATTAGCCATGTGGGTTTCCTTGCGATGTTTTCCCTCACCGCGATAAATTAATCACAAATATGACTTAAGAAAAGACAAGTTGATGCAGGCCCGACCCGGGATTTGAACTCACGTTTGTCTGTATTGAGGGCGGTCATTCTACCCATGGGACTATCAAGGCTGCTGCAGCATTATAATGTTTCAATAATGTAACAAAATAATCAATTGCAAGTATTTTTACCCAGCGATTCGGAGGAATATTTATTGTGCTGACGCTCTGACATGTAGGGTAACCATCTTTAGAAGCATATTCCCCTGAAAGCAACTCTACTTTTTAATATGCTAGTAGCATATTATACACAATTTTAAATTTAAATTCTTAAATATGCGTGTGAAATAAGGTGTGGCAATATAATAAATTTTCACACTTCAATTTAACCTGCAATGTTTATATGAGTAAGCCAGTGTCATTCGTCAAGGTAAATTTACCTTCTTTCCAGGGTCTAATAGGGCTGATTTGCAACGCATAAATATATTTTTATATAATACTAGCTTTCCGCCCACGGCTTCGCCTGTGTGGAATTCGATTATACTGCGATATAAAGCACAACTATAAGAAAACTTTTCATTCCCACACTATTTAATCCGGACTTCTAACTATACGTCTGCAAACTTTCAAAGTAATCGGTTAAGTAGTTACGGCGTGATAGCGGAACAAACAAACAAACAAACAAACTCACTTTCAGATTTATAATATTAGTAAGGATGACTTAGTTTTCTGCTACCTTTCTGTTAGCAAGAAGATGAACATGTTTTGTTTCATCCATACTTAAAAATAACCAATTTAAAGTTATTATATTTTAATAGCCGGCTTAGAATAGCACTACCCCATTTCTTCCGGTGGGTGTACGTAAGAGGCGACTAACGGTATTGGGGCATTTGAGGGATTTTTGGGCGATGCGGTTGGAGATCCATCACCAAAAACCCTTATTTCACCATCTTTTCCCCACGCAACTTCCAAAAGTGGCTGAGGAATTTTTAATTCCCTAGCTCTGGCTACCCCTTCATAGGATTTATAGCCGTGAGTATATGTTATGTTTATATTTTATGAAGAGCATCTTAACAACATACGCACATACATACCTAAACTCACGGCTATAAATCCCAAGAAGGGGTAGCCAGAGCTTCAGGGCTAGAAACTCCTTAGCCACATTTGAAAGTTGATAGGGAAGAAGATGTTAGAAATAAAGTATCGTTAGTAATGGGTTTCCAACCGCATTGCCTAAAAATCACTGAAAAAAGCCCAATTCCCATAGTTGTCTCTTACGACATCCGTGGGTAGAAAGGAGTAATGTCATTCTAAGCCGGCACTACACGGCAATTGAAATAAATATTTGATATTAAAATGTTTGCAACTTTTTATTATATTTATCACTTTGCCCTTTGTTTATCTAAATATAATAATTAAAAGAATAATAAATAAAGATATTAAAAATACTGAAGTTGTCAGGATAATTCTGTTATCTGGAAACCCTACTTACAAATAACAATATTCAATCAAAGCGCGATTACTTGGAAATATTTTCAAACCGAGCTTACATTTGTGATAAATTGCTTTCGTAATGGATTTTGTATGTATTAAACGTTTTAGTTATTAATATAGAGTTTCGCCACATTTTTCTGCATTATATGATCTAAAAGTCACAAACAAGTAATATACAATATCATCATATTATCTTTCATTCATATTTTAAACACGCGGATGCAAGAAAATATTATTCCAGTAAGGTTATAGTAGCTTTTGGTATAACTTTACCTATCGATGGTTATGGGTCTCCCACTGCGGTGGTGCACCGCATCGCCTAAAAACCACTTAAAAAAGCCCCATACCCTTAATCGCCTCTTACGACACCTATGAGTAAAAGGGTAGTGACATCCTAAGCCGGCACTACCGGGAAATTCAAAAACTTGGAAATTGTCAGAACTCAAATTCATTCAAAAAATTTACAAAATACGCGAAAGCAAATGAACCGAATCAAACGATTCCTCTTTTTTGCGAAATAAAAAGGCGGCCAAACTTCCATTAAGCATAAAGCCTTGATGTGGCGGTGTTTTAATAAACACTCGAGCGCGGGCGAGCGCGGGGCGGGGGCGGGCCGGGGGCGGGGGGAATGGGGAACGAGCTTTAATGCAACACAGTTTATAATTAACGAGTCAACACATAATATTGACTTAAAATTATTACTCAAATGTATGATGACAGTAGTATTAATAAGTTACCTATTGCAAGGGCAGCCAATGGGCAGTGGATTGGAACTGTGGTGTGGAGTTCATTAATGTACGGTAATGACCAAACTGCATCCAATTGTAAGTCAGAGTTGATAGTATTTGAAGAAAATACATATTAATAGTTGAGCTGCGTTGCGTCCCTGGGTGTCAGACAACTTTCCAAGTGATTGTTGGGTGATGAAGCTATAGAGAGGTTTGCCAGGATCGTACAAAGTGGCGATCTCTGTCTCTGTCTACCCCGGAAATAATGGCGTGAGTATATGTATGCATGTATATTGGGTGATGTAGATCGGAACCTATAACTAACAGTTAATACTACAGGATAGTTACTATCCTTTGTTTTCCAATCTTTGCCCCACTCAGCTTCCATAAGTGGCTGAAATTTACCGGATCTGAAGCTCTGGTCGTCCTCTTTGGGATTTATAGCATGTTTTATTTGTTTTATGTACATTACACATACATACAATCACGGCTATAAATCCCGAGAAGGGGTAGCCAGAGCTAAGGAATTAGAAATTCCTGAGCCACTTTTGGAAAGTTGAGTGGGGAAAAAATGGTAAAATAAAGGTTGTTGGTGATGGGTCTCCAACCGCATCGCCCAAAAATCCCTTGAAAGCCCCAATACCGTTAGTCGCCTCTTACGTACACCCACCGGAAGAAATGGGGTAGTGCTATTCTAAGCCGACACTACACAGCTATGCACATTGTTCTCTAAAAAACGAAAATGGTATTTTCAGTTTTTAAAATATTCCTTTGAACCTAAACTACTGAATATATTTCGATGAAATCAACGTTCAGTAATAGGTTTGACGGTATTACCGTACTACGGGCAAGTCACACATTTTTAGTTCCATGCATGAGAATGAAAACTCTAAGAAAGTATGTGTCATAGACTGAACTTCTCTTTGCGTTAGTTTATTTTTATTAGTTTTGGCAAAAAAAAAACTATTTATCTGAATATTTCTTTGTTACTCAGCATTTCTTATGTATAAAATATTAGCTAATGCAATATTACAACCACAGAATATCAACCAAATAAACCCATAGAACGTTAAGCTCGTTAAACCTCACATTGCAGGCTAAGTCGCCCAATCTTCCAAGCAGGTGATTAAATTTTTTGCTTGCTACTATCTAAGAAAATTAGGGCCGGCGCTGACTGCCGGCATGGCATGGCAAAGGATTTCGGTACAGATATAGCATTTTTAATCTTATTACCATGCGTATAGAATTCATTATGACACAACGATGCCGAGGGAGGCCGCGGTAGGACAGAACGTCGGCATCGTTGTGTCAAAATAAAGTAAAATGAATTCTATACTCATGGTAATAAGATTAAAAATGCTATATCTGTACCGAAATCCTTTGCCATGCCATGCCGGCAGTCAGCGCCGGCCCTTAGTCGCCTTCCAACCTATACTAGGTGTGTTGTGTGTGTGTGTGCGTGTGTGCGCAGCGAAATGACCTAACCCCCCGCAAACGGAGCCGCCAACCATGGAGGTATTTGCGTCCATGCCACCAACATATTCAATTCCGCCGATATATATGTGAGAATGTGAGAGCTATGATGTTGAACCGTTTAAATACAGTACAGCTCAAATCAGAGCCAAATCCATAAAAGTTAACTGTCCAATACCATCAATTTGAGCTATTAAACTGTCAACATAATACCAACAGCGATTTATTTACGTTTATTGTCAATATTGACATAAATAAAAATCACAATATTATTCGTAAAAGTGTTCAATTTTAGTTACGTTTAAATATATTTACTCTTTTTTAATTTAGTCATACCAGTATTCTACCATATCTTATCAATTAATATTTGCATATAATGAGCAAACTATAAATAGAGATCATGACTGATAAACTTCCATTGATTCCTAAAAAAGAGTAAGTATTCAGTTGATATCACAATTATAATATTTTAGAGGCATTTTTATTTAAATGTTTCACCAACAAAAGTCAGCATCAACCAATCAGGGTGCAGAGCAACTTGATATCAGAATTAGTTTTTGGCGGAATTTATTCAAAAATGTTTGTACTGGACAACATTTGACCATTTGTGAAGTACTCTATGGGTAGGTAGGAGTAAGCCAGACGTTTTATATTTTAATACTATAAATTTGCCTGGATTTGCGTAGAAAGCGCTTTGATTATATTATATGAATATAGCCTGTTTGTTTTAGGTGTATATAATAAAATATAAAAAGAAAACGTTAGACTAGTTTCGGGGCCTATTCATTACAGACAAAGAAACAGACAAAAAACTATTTCCTCTTTATAATAAGTATACTTATATACTCGTAAGATAAAAATGAGGTTGGCGAAGAACAGACAGACAGTCGAACAAACAAAACTATAAAATAACATTTCTTAATAAATAAAGCAAAGAAAAATTTCGACACAGGCCGGGATCGAACCCGCGACCTCGGGTATACGCCCCCGTCGCTCTGCCAATTGAGCTACCGTGCCAATGGCTGCCAGTGTGAAATACTTCTATTTCTTAAGTAGTGTTTGCCTTTGCTTTGCTTGGTTGTGTTAACATTTGCATTCTATCTGAAAAGGTAGACAAGTGGCCTTCCAAATTTGTAAAAAAACTCGGAGGTAGGGAACGCAAACACTACATAAAAAAGTATGAAAGATTCAAAGAATAGAAGAATTTCGCACTGGCAGCCATTGACACGGTAGTTCAATTGGCAGAGCGACGGGGGCGTATACCCGAGGACGCGGGTTCGATCCCCGCCTGTGTCGAAATTTTTCTTTCCTTTATTTATTTGGTATGAAAAGTTTGATAAAATTTTACAAAATTATTTCAAGCTTTTATGTTCAACTAGTGGATCGTCCCAGCTTCGCACGGGTAGCGTTGTTTTTTAAATATGTGAGGTTTCTTTCTTTAGTCACTGCTCAAGCATTGTGAAATCCAGCGCAATGTTTTCAATTTATTAAATTTATAGCACTCCCTTTATTTATAGCACATAGAGAGGATGGATGATAGAAAATTGCTAAAAGGGATCTACAGAGCTAGTGTGGATGGTACAGTTAGTAGAGGACGACCACGGAGAACACACTTGGACCAAATTGAGAGTGTGCTCAAAAAGGCTGGCGTCCGAAGTATGAAGAATAAAAGAGCATGCATGAAAAGATTGATGGATGTAAACGAAGCTAGAGAGGTTTGTCAGGATCGTACGAAGTGGCAATCAATAGTCTCTGCCTACCCCAATGGGAACTGATGGCGTGAGTATATGTATGTATGTAGCACTCCCTAAACAGTGTAGTTTGGTGATTTTTAATGCGCTTTAATGAACGGTTCAGTATTTCCGTTTAATAGCAAATTTTGGAATAAGACGCTATGAAGTATTTATGACAATCTAAAAAATAAATCATTACGTGTTGTAGAATGCAACTACTGGCGCCATCTAGTATGCAATATGTAAATTAGTAACGATTCGGTTTTGGTCACGGGCGCGATGGCTTATTTTATGTATAATTTCGGTGTTTCTCTACCGATTTCTATGATTCTTTTTTTATTGAGTAGGTAATAATGTTACCTTTTTTAAATTAGGGATGAATGAGAGGTTTACAAACGTAAGAGTAAACAAATATAATCAGAATAATCCGTACTGCTAAGCTATCACGAATTACACGTGTTATTGTGAGTCAACCGTAAAAGATAGACATAAACTGTTGAGGATTTTTTTTTAGATAATTTTATGAAGAATATTTCCGTCATACATGATTTCTATGTAAGTTTAACCATTAAGGCTGCACACGCGACGGAAGCTTACAAAATGTAGTACTTCTCCCGTTTTCCCAAAATTTCCCAAAATTCCCCTTGACTACTCTGCTGGAAAGTATACAAAAACCTGCCCAGGAGTATGGAGAATAATTGTACAAAGTTTTGTTAAAATCCGTCGAATAGTTTTTGTTTTCGTTAGGAACATACAAACCGACAGACAGACAGACAGACAGACATACAGACAAAAATTTTACTGATTGCATTTTTGGCATCAGTATCGATCCCTAATCACCACCTGATAGTTATTTTGAAAATATATTTCATGTACAGAATTGACCTCTCTACAGATTTATTATAAGTATAGATAATATTGTTTGTAATACGATGAATTAAATCTTTTTGTTCATGAAAACCTCATGTGGGGATTATTACTAATAAATAAAGGATAGAAAATTTTTTTCGACTCAGGTGGGATACGAACCGATCGACCCGAGGTCGCGGGTTCGATTCCCACCTGTGTCGAAATTTTTCTTTCCTTTATTTATCGGTTCGTATCCGGCCTGTGTCGAAAAAAATTTTGTTTCCTTTATTTATTCTTTATTCTTTTATATTTGTCGATATTTTATCCATAAAATATTATGTCCTCGTAATATTTGAAAGATGGAAGAGCAGTCTTTCAATATTAATCCAATAAAGGCAGACAAAGCATTTTTTCCCAAACACTTCAATAGATTAAATGTCAAAACACTTGTATATTATGTTGGTTGCAGTCATTAATCTGTATACTAATGGATAAGATAAATGGAAATAAAACGGGCCAAATAATTATTTTTTGAAAAATAATTGGAATATATTATATAATCTTAATATATTTGCATACTCATATGTGGTACGAGATTCCTTGTAGGTATTTTGTTTACTTTAGAGTCATAATTGATACACTTCCGAAACACACACGATGGCACTTTTTATTTATTTTGTCAAGGACTTCAGAGCTTAAATCACGTCACACTCCTTTTTTCGCTCGACACAGAGTATGACAAGACGTTTTAATTATGATGTATTTGAGTCTTCACTACGCGCGAGCTTATAACGCATCTGACTCTTGTTTATATTATATCAATGGTTCAAATACAGCGACACAAAATGGCGAATACTGCACGCATTTGACGACGACGTATAATTTGCTCTTTTTTTCGTATGTTTGTCTGCATTTAGAAAAAGAGAAACCTATACAAATTCGCTTGCCCATTATAATACAAAATAAGTTATTTAAATCTTATGTATACTTCTTATCCATTATTGGTTGTAGTCCATTCCACAAATCTGACTTATGAACTTGTTGACTTGAAACTGTTTAAGTCTTACAAGACGTCAAAAAAGACAGTTTCCCAAAATGATTCCCATTACAAGTACGTTGACCCCGCTGTTCCAGCGGCGTGGTGTGCTCGGAGGTGCGGGCGCCGCTGCGTCGCGCGCTGCGAGCCGCTCCCCCCGCGCCCCCCGCGCCGCCCGCCGACCTGCGCCTCGTCGACAGCAGCTGCTTCTGTAAGGTAACACGACATATTTACAAATCTACGTTCTGGTCTGGATCCCTTTATAACCTTTGCCGAGAAGTGCCGGCTTAGAATGTCACTACCCCTTTCTACCCAAGGGTGGTAAGGGTTTAGTTTTAACTTGCGACTTATAATCATAGTAATACTCCTGCTCAAGGTGAGCGATGGACTCCAAGCATTAGAAGACGCTCTGCGCGGCGGCGGCAACCTCCCGCGACCGGCCCGCGCCGGCAACTGGAGGAGCGAGGGCGGACTCATCGCGTTGCGAGACCTGGCGCCGCCTACTGCTACTGCAGGTACATCTCAATTTTATATTTCTCGTGTAATGGTGAATTAAAATTAGTTTAAAACTTGTTCCATGGCTTAATATTTTCCTCAACGGTAATCCTTGAGTACTTAGCAGATATAATAGTATATCACCATTAAAATGAGTGCTGCCATCTATGACCACCCATATGGTCCATTGTAAACCATAAAATGTTATATGTATTGTGTTTTAGTAGACTATATTTAGTAGTTTTACAAATTAACACTAGATGGAGTTGTCCGCGATTCCTACATCGCGGTATGGTATGGTTTATTTTTGTCATTATATAAATTTGATATCAATATTCACAAGGCAAATTAACGATCAGCTCCACCCAGGACTCGAGTTTAATTTTACTCCGCTACCCAACCCATGTTAAACAGTACTATTTATGAGTTTCTCAAATATATTTTTTAATACACCTAATGAAGAAATTGGCTGATAGTTACACGGGTATTTTTTGCCATATTTACAAATAGCGTAGCACGGCAGTTTTTAATTGTTTAGGAAATTTACCACTCATGATACTTTTATTTCAAATCTCGAGAGTAATAGGTGCATAAATGTTTACTAAAGAGTTATTTATAACGACTAATCCGGGAGTTTGGTGGACATACAATGCATTTATTACATTCAAAACCTCTTTGTTATGGGTTTGCGTAGTGCCGGCTTAGAATGTCACTAGGCCTTTCTACCCACGGGTGTCGTAATAGGTGACTAAGGGCATTAGGCTTTTGGATGATGGTCCCTTATCAACTTCCAAATGTGGCTGAAGAGTTTTTAGTTCAAAAGCTCTGGCTTCCCCTATTGGGGAATTTACAGCCGTATGTATGTATGTTATATTTAGTAGACAACTTTTGATACTTTCAGGTGATTTTTGTCAGTGGTTAAACTACATAAGCTGCAATGCCAACGTGTCTCCGTGCAAACCCATGCTTCCCGCCCGCCTCGACCTGCCCCTCCCTCTTCGTCGCAAACCGCCCAAGGTCATCGATCCGCCGAAGCCGCCTCCCGAAAAACCCAAGAGCAGTCCAACTTTT
>OY755184.1:18206994-18262695 GCA_963576735.1 Bedellia somnulentella
CGTTCGTGTCAAAGGATGTTTAATAATACTAAGTTGTCAGTTCGTTCCTGCAACTAGTAAAATATTACAATATAAACAATATAGTGCATATTTTAGTTTAGCGTTACTTACTAACACAAACATTAATTTTGAATCAGAATATGTCGATCATGATGTATCACAATCATTTGCACCTCATAAGCCATCATTATAGTTTTATCACTACTACTAACCCCATTTCTCCCGCCCGGGAAGATGTACGAGTTAGGTCGTACAGAAGCGTGCGTCAGCATTTTACTCCATCTATTAGTTTTATTTAATTATTTATTCAGTTCGTTTATAGCTATCAAGACAGCTACGCGTGCTCATCAGTTATCAGTTACATTTAAGTTATTCTTCATTAATACAGTTTTCATTTACTATCAGTTTATCATTTTATTATATTATCAGTCACATGATCGGGAGCAGCCCGAACAGACAGACTTTTCATTTCTTTGGACGAGCATAGTCTCACATGACTAAATGCATAACTTGCTTTTAGTAATCTTGATGTTCAAAAGACAGAGGGTAACTATGAGTTCAATTTGCCTCTCAGCATATCAGACTGTTCTTTTCCCTATTGATTTCCTAGGGTATCTTCTAGTCATTCTTCTAACCGCCAACACTTCCATGGCTGAGTGGATAGGTGTGGATGTTGCGGGTTCGAATTCCGTTTAGAGCATTACTTACGTGATAAGCATAATATATATATCATTATAGTCTTCCATTTTATTATATTATTTCTTGGTTTGAATGCCTATTATAATACAAATGATTACATAAATTTCAAAATTGCTTGGTGTCATATGGGCTCTGTGCAGTATGTTTCTGAGCTAACATTCTTGTTCTTATCTCCTTATGTGCCTTTTGAAAATATATGTATACCGTTCAACACTACAACTTACTACTCTCCAAAATGTTTATATTACAAATTGAGGTGTATGAGAGTTTTTTTTATATAACATGAACAATTATTGATAGGCAATAATAGATAAATAATATTATTTAGATATTTTTTTAAATATCTTTTAACCACGCAACCAAACCCATTAAAAACTAAATGTAATAACAACTTTAGGATTCCACTTTTATTTATTAGTAATAATCCCCGCATGAGGTTTTCATGAACAAAAACATTTAAAAAAATGCAACCTAATTAAGTAGTGAGTGAGATCTTTTTAGAAGTTCGTCGAAAATATTTATTTAGAAATAACAAAGTAATGTTCTCTTTGACGTAACAAATGAGATAATTATTATTATTTTGAAAAAAAAAAGTGTTTAATTATGAATATTATTAGGTTTTTTTGTACAATTTTACACATAGCTACATCAAACATGTATAAACTTATGTCAATCTTGATTTACGAATTATTGTCTCTTAAAAATTATCTAAGACAATGTCTGTCATAGTTTTTTCCTAATGTAACTAAATTTTTTATCCCATTCATGATTAATGATTATTTCACATATATTATTTATTGTGCTAACATTTTTTAAATGTATCTCGTGAATCGAAATTATAAAAAAAAATATGAAATTTTTGAGAAATATATATATATTAAACGAACATTAGCAATTACTTCACTGCATAATGGTGGCACTCAATGTAACTATTCCGGAGTTGGAGCAGACATCAAGACATTAGCAGTATACACATTTAGCTTGAAAAATAAACAACGCAACGAGGACACTATTTGACTTGGAAAACAACGGATTAAAGGTCTGTGCACATTGACAGGGTTACATTACATTACATTACAAGCTCCTACTACCATTATAGGTTAGAATTCTGCGAGTGAACATACATACATACATATACTCACGGCTATAAATCCCTTGAAGGGGTAGCCAGAGCTAGGGAATTCGAAATTCCTCAGCCACTTTTGGAACTTGCGTGGGGAAAAGATGGTGAAATAAAGGTTGTTGGTGATGGGTCTCCAACCGCATCGACCAAAAATCCCTTAAAGGCCCCAATACCGTTGGTCGACTCTTACGCACTCTACCCATCGATCGGAAGAAATGGGGTAGTGCTATTCTAAGACGACACTACACAGCGAGTGAACACTCATATCATAAAGTTTGTATGTGAGATACGGTCGAATGATTGTTCAATCACCTGGTTGTTCGCATAGTAAGACGATTTCTGGATTTTAAAGATAGGAAAGGAAAGAATGAAAAGAAAAAGAAGAAGAAAAACAACCGTGATAGCCCAGTGGGTAGAACACTCGGTTATCGTGCAAACGACTAGTGTTCGAATCCTGGGTCGGGCCTACACCAATTTGTCTTTTCTAAAGACATATGTGTGGTTAATTTATCACGGTTGTTAACGGTGAGGGAAAACATCGTGAGGAAACCCACATGGCTGAGTTGTACTTAGTAATGTGACAGTGTATTCGTACAAAACGGCGATAGGCCTGCCCCCTATCACGTGAGTACACTGTCCATGCAAAACGTGGGTGCTCTGAACAGCAGGTGACAAAGTCACGTGATGTTCAGAAGTATTAGTACCTCTGCCAACCCCTTCGGGGATATTCGGCGTGAACGTTTATGTTATGTTTTGTTATGTTATGTTATGAAATAAAGAAAAATTTCGCAACAGGGCGGGGTTCGAACCCGTGACCTTGGGTTTACGCCCCCGTCGCTCTGCCTATTGAGCCACAGAGTCAATGGCTTCCGAAATTCTGCTATCCTTTGTTTGTTTTACAGTTTTTAAGTAGTGTTTGCGTTCCCTACCTTTGACTATATTTATATAGTAATAATCCCCACATGAGGTTTTATTTATTTATTTATTTATTTATTACGGATTGCCAACAGTGAAAATAGTAAACAGTCTTAAAAAGTACTAGAATTGAAATGACACATATCAACTAAATACACCAATTATAGGCTAACCACATCATTCGATTTAAAAATTGAAATAATTAATTATATAACTAACATTACAGATATAACATTCTAAAAAATGATTATTATAAAATTTAAATAAATTGATTAAAACTAAATTAAAATTAAATTAAAACTAAATTAAAACTAAATTAAAAAAAAAACAGTTAACTATGCCAATTATAGAAATTACAACAATAAATATATTTAAATGATCAGACATTTCTTCTGTAATAAGAATAATTTAATAAAGAACTAAGATAATAGGAAATAGACTACAATCATAAGAACAAAATTAAAATTCAATTTAGTAATACAATTGGTAAACTAATTAAATACAAACTGACCCCATCTTATGTATTCACAACTTTAACTTTTTGCTTGAAAACGGCCAAAGAGTCACCAAATATATCAATTTCACCGTGTTTTGCCTGCATTTCGTTATAACTTTTACACATTCTCGTAATGGGTGAATTAAGTCCAATATTAGTACGGCATCTTCTTACATTAAATATATTCCTAATTGTGTTTCGAGGATAGTTGAAGGGAACAGTTAAATTAATATTTTTAATTACTTCAGTACTGTCAATGTAACTATTTACTAACTTATATAAAAAAGAAGAGTCTAACATTTTCCGACGATTAAATAATGACTCCATCTTAAAAAACTCTAATCTTTGAGTATAAGGCTGTCTGTATGATATTCCGGGTGATCTGAATGCTAAATGGCGAGTAAAAGCCCGTTGAATGGATTCAATGCGTTGGGAAGATACTGCATAATAGGGGTTCCATATGACGCTTGCGAATTCCAGATTGCTGCGGACCAAGGCGTTATATAGACAGATTTTTGTTTTCGTATGTTTGAATTCCTTCGTATTGCGCTTCAGAAATCCCAACATCATTGCTGATTTTTTAACAATTGCATCTATGTGAGGAGCAAACGTAAGATGTCTATCCAAAATAACACCCAAATCGCGCACTTCGTTTACTTCTGCTAATTGAACTCCATTTATGGAGTAACGCATCGGAAGGGGTTTCTTTCTTCTAGTAAATTTCATGTCGTAACACTTATTTAAGTTAAGTAGCATATGATTCCGATCGCACCACTCTGACAAACGATTTAAGTCCTCTTGCAGATGCTTACAGTTTTCATTACTTGCTCTAGCGTACATCTTCAAATCATCTGCAAACAAAGATAATCTGCTCCGCTGTATTACCTCTGCAATGTCATTGATAAATAATGAGAAAAGAATAGGAGACAGGTGTGATCCTTGAGGCACTCCCGATGTGGCGTATATAGTGTCTGATTTGTAGCCACATGTCGCAACAAACTGTGATCGTTTTTCCAAATATGATGCAAACCATCCTAATAAAGAACCACAAATACCCATGCGCTCCAGTTTTAAAAAAAGCAATTTATGACATACTTTATCAAATGCGGCTTTAAAGTCGGTATAAATAACATGCATTTCCTCACCGCTATCCAACTCATGGCACACGTCGGTCACAAAAGAGACGAGGTTTGTTTGAACTGAACGACCTCTGCGGAAACCGTGTTGATTTGGCGTTATGACGTTTTGGAAATGGGATGACATAATGTGTTCCACATTCTGTTCAAATATTTTTGCAAAACAAGATTGTATAGATACTGGCCGATAGTTCTCTACATTGTTAGCATCTCCCTTTTTATGAATTGGTGTTATTCTACTTTTCTTCCATTCCTCTGGAAACACGCTCTCTGATAGTGATCTGTTAAAAATGAGGTGTAAAGGAAGAGTAAGCGATACTCTACATCGTTTGATGAACACAGGAGGAATACCATCAGGGCCGCTCCCTTTGTACATATCCAGTTTTTTTATGCATTTTGATATGCTCTCTTCTGATATATATACATGGCTAAGACAATCAGTATTAATATTTTCAGTATCATTAGATCCGCGGGCAATAGTGCTGGTTATGGAGTTGGAGGAATATAAACTCGCGAAGTGACTGGCAAATAGATTTGTTATTTCTCCACCAGTGGTAGCTGTATTATTTCCGAGGTGCATTTGACTTGGTAATGTGGATGAATTACCGCGAGTTTCTTTGATATATCGCCAAAAAGCGCGCGGATTGTTTTTTATATTACACTCGATTGAATGTTTGTACTGCACAAAGCATTTATCAATTAGTTTGTGACAACGCGTACGTAGCAACTTATAATCAATTTCGTCACGGGGATTCCTATACTTGAAATATCTGTTACGTAATTTTTCTTGTCAAAAACATCAAAATTTAAAAGATAGGCTAAACCATTGCTCGAGACTAGTCTGATATAATATAAATCAACGGTAGAAACACAAACTGTACAGCCTAGGCTTTAATAAATGAATTATGAAAAAGAGGGTGGAGCTCCTTAGTAAAAGAAAGAGATCTATGTATTGTGATCTTGACCTCTTGATTTTGTAGCCTAAATAAACATTACAAGTAATCCGCAAATCCTAGCAAAGAATCAAGCAAGCACGAAGTGTCCCAGCCCTTGTTGACACGACCTAGAACGGAACACTCGCACTCTGAATGGAACCTAAACGAGATACTAAAACGCACGGCTTTCAAAGTACAAAGACTAATTTGTATTCTAAGAGAGTCTCTGCTTTGCGTTGATTATTACTGGATAGTACTAAGTAGGGACTGAGTTTTGTAACTTACTATGCATCTGTAATAGGCATGATGACAAATTTTGAGAAACTGTTCTATAATATTTGGGAATATATATTTATTGTAATAAACATAATATTTCTGCGGAAAATTTAGGTTTAGTACATAAAAAATAATTTTTGATTCATAAATTTAAAATTTGCACCAAAACGCGTCAAAGTGTCATGGCGTCGCTTGCTTACGTCACTATAGAGGACAAGGAACATTTGGTATATGTAATCATTAATTAATTCATATTTAATTTAGACATTTCACTAATTTCTACATTAAAACATGACTTCGAAAGCGTATAGGTGGTGTTCCGTCCCTCTGGGTACTCATACGTCCGTAAAAACTCATGAGAAGTTATATATTTTCGTTCCTTTCGATAAGAAATTAAGAAAGAAGTGGCTTTACACAGCTTTTCTTTTTATGAAGATCACTTTGACGACAGTATTTCCTTTTTATTTTGTAGAATTTTGTTGCTAAATTCATTATAATTTTATAGGAAGAAGTAAATATTGATATACAAACTATTTGGAGGTTATGATTCTCTTACTCACTGTTACTTACTGTTATCAAATCCTTAATGTATGAGCTATTAAAAATATTTTATTTCATTTTGAGTTACCAAATTCTAAATATATAAATATTTAATTGCAAAAAGAAATATTTAACATAAACATAACCTCAAATTATAATATTGAATGTTATACTGAAATATATACAATTATATATAATATATTAAAAATATATTATTTTTATGGTTTTAATAAAATAAATAAGTTTTAATAAATTAACTGTACAATACAAAATACTTACATGGAAGTTTTAACATTTCTAAATTCTGCTGAACAGAAATCTTTGTTTGATGCCAGAAACGTTCAGCATTATCAAGCCGATTCTTGGTAAATTTGCGCTGGAAGCCTTTGTAAATCCTTATGGATGTTATGGAAGTAACTGAATTTAGCACAATCAATTTACACAAAAGAAATTGAAGTTAATAATGGCGTATTTAATTAAAAAAGCGAACGAGTGTGTATTATCTTATGCAATTCAAATGTAAACAAAGAGAAAGAGCTCTAACGTGACGTCATCTGCTCTGATTGGTGTTCAACATTTCATGGCGGATTGCCGTATTTAGCGATTTTATTTTATCGATTATAATATTAATCTTGCTTTTAATCATGACAAGAATCAGAGTCTTAGAATAGGGAATTTTGTAATAATATACACACAAATTATTTCAATGAAATTTACTTGTTGTCATCATGCTTATTATACAAACTTAACACTAATGTGTCATTGTCAATTGTATTGGTACTAAAATCTAGTCACACACACTTACGCATATACATATTGTAACGTTACGTTTCATAAGTCTTAATCCCCTCGTGAAAGAGATAATGGAAATAAGACCTAAGACACGAAACCCGGAGAACAAAAGTCTAATGAAAGATATAAATAATTTACACCAGTTTATTTAAAATAAGATATTCACAGTACCAAAATAATACAAGAAAGATTTATATAATAATGAAATATAACTAAATAACGATACTGATATGGTCCACCAGCTGCGATTCCGAACTTTCACGTTCCGGTTGGAGCAAATGTACTAGTAAATTCCAAACAAGTAGCCTAGCAGGCGAAAACACAGGTCTAAATATATTTTTTTATGATTTATGGTCCACAAGCCGTTTATAAAACCAAATGACTGGTCACCACGGAATGCCACTCTGACTGGCTTATCAAATTCTGCTAGGGTGTAATATTCTATATATTCTGTTACTAACATTAATTATTATTCCGGAAAACATTTTTCTTTCTCGCCTCTCCCATGGCCGAAACAGAAAATTAGAATTTTAAATGGGAGAGGCGGTACTCCCCGACAAAAGCACAGTCGGTCGGGGTCAGGGAGTCAGGTTCAAGAATCGACGGACGACGACGGGAATTATTTCTGTCGAAGTCACACCCCACATGTCGGTGATCTCGTGGGCCAGATCGAGATACTTCCGACGCTTCTCGGTTTCAGCTTTCACGAGACCCTCGTCATGAGGGATAGTGAGATCCACTAGAAATACCCTCGACTGCGACCTATCCCATACCACGATATCAGGCTTATTCGCTAGAATAGTCCTGTCCGTGATAACGGATCGGTCCCAATAGATTTTGGCACGGTCGTTTTCTAGGATTGGCTCCGGCAGATACTCCTGATGCAGGATTTTGGCTGCTTGGTTGTGTCTGTGCAAGTACTCAGTGTTAGCAAGAGCCGAACAACTGGAAATAACTATATTATTATAATATTTTAATATGATTGTACTAACATAGTTGTAAGATATTTTGTAACTAACACATATGGACCTCGTCCGAAATAAACATTTTTTATTTTATTTTATTTTATATTCTTCATAGGTGTTTTAACAAAAGGACACCAAGTAGTAAAAGTTGTTCATATTGAATACAAATAATATCATATATATCATAATAAAACAACGATAGTATTCGTTATCAGAAAAGATATTGTTGAATACGTAGAAATAACACTTTAGTAAGTTATACTTTTAAGAACCTTTTAGAATCCTATTTCTAGAATTTTATTCTTGGCAAAGATATTAGTTGAAAAGCCTCACTAAAAGCATTAACTTTCATTACCTATCTGCAATAAGGTTACAACTTCATTATTTTGCAAATGACGTCCATAATATTTTTCATTAAGGAACGTTTATGTGTAACTAGTGGTCCCCCCTGGCTTCACACGGATGGTGTAAAATATTCTTACTGCTTACTTCTTACGATATTTAGCGCGATGATATATATCCTATGTCCTTTTCCTGGTTCTAAGCTACCTCTCCAACTATTTTAACCAGATCGGTTCAACTGTTCTCGAATTTTAAATAGTGTAACTAATACCATGCATATATATTAATCCTAAGGAATTAGAAATTCCTCAGCCACTTTTGGAAATGTAAGTGTGGAAAAGATGGTAAAAATAAAGGTTGTGGGTGATAGGTCTCCAACCGCATCGCCCAACAATCCCTTAAAGGCCCCAATACCGTTAGTCGCTTCTTACGTATACCCACCGGAAGAAATATGTAGTGCTAATCTAAGCCGACACTACACAGTATAACTAACACCGCTTTCTTTTTTTTACAGGTATAAGATTTTTAATTTTCATACAAATGTTAGAGCATCTTCCAGCACATAAATAACATGTCTAAGTTCCGCGTGCCGCGTCGCAGCGCCGCCATTAGTCACGAGCTCGAAATTCAGTTAACTCACCGCAACAGATACTTTATGAGATC
Organism: Bedellia somnulentella; assembly: GCA_963576735.1. NCBI lineage: Eukaryota > Metazoa > Arthropoda > Insecta > Lepidoptera > Bedelliidae > Bedellia > Bedellia somnulentella. The sequence goes on from OY755184.1 coordinate 18,215,877, forward strand.
TGACAAGATATTTTTCAAGTAGAGATGCAACTTTAATGCCGTGAAATTGGTTTCTTAGTGCATTTGCTATTTAATTGGTTACTTTTGGTATAAATTGAATTAAGATATGTTTGAGTCACATTGTTTCTCATCTTCGTTAGTCTTACTGGAGGCCTAGTACGAGCGCTATTTTATCGACACGATATGGGATAGAATGAGATGATTGTATACGATACTAATTAAGTGCAAAAGAGATGGATTTTTATACCCCGCGGTATCTAGTTAAAATAACGCTCGTACTAGCTAAGTTGTTAGTTCTTCTGCCAACCAACAGTAGATATACGGCGTGAGCAATAGGCATTATTATGTCCTTAAAATAGTAAACCTCAAAAGTATCCCTGAATTACGAGCGTCCAAATTTAATCGCAATTGAAAGACTTTTAGCTGCTAAAGAAGAAAGAAAATGCTCTCAATCATGACATGGTTTTTAAAATGGTAATAAATCATAGTCTTATTGAATACGCGAGCCCGAGTAGCGATGAGCGCCTACCTTGCCGTAACACTAGTACTAGTTCGAGGGTAGAACTCAAAACTATCGTAACAAGGACGCCATACCTTTGTTTTGTGAATGAGATATAGTTCGTTAAATACTGTATCTTAGACTTTATTTGAAAATATTTTTTTATTGTTTATTTATTTACTAGTGGATCGTCCCAGCTTCGCACGGGAAGCGTTGTTTTTTTAAATATCTGAGGTTTCTTTCTTCAGTCACTGCTCAAGCATTGTGAAATTCAGCGCAATGTTTTCAATTTATTAAATTTATAGCACTCCCTAAACAGTGTTGTTTGGTGATTTTGAATGCGTTTTAATGAACGGTTCAGTTTTTCCGTTTAATAGCAAATTTTGGAATAAAACGCTATGAAGTATTTATAACAATCTAAAAAATAGATCATTACGTGTTGTAGGATGCAACTACTGGCGCCATCTAGTATTATATAAGTAAATTAGTAACGATTCGGTTTTGGTCACGGGCGCGATGGCTTATTTTATGTATAATTTCGGCGTTTCTCTACCGATTTCTATGATTCTTTTTTTAATGAATAGGTAATAATGTTACCTTATTTAAATTAGGGATGAGTGAGAGGTTTACAAACGTAAGAGTAAACAAATACAATCAGAATGTTCCGAACTGCTAAGCTATCAGGAATTACACGTGTTATTGTGAGTCAACCGTAAAAGATAGACATAAACTGTTGAGGATTTTTTTTAGATAATTTTATGAAGAATATTTCCGTGATATGTGATTTCTATGTAAGTTTAACCATTAAGGCTGCACACGCGATGGAAGCTTAAAAAATGGAGTAACTTCTCCCGTTTTCCCAAAATTTCCCCAAATTCCCCTTTACTACTCTGCTGGAAAGTACACAAAAACCTGCCCAGGAGTATGGAGAATAATTGTACCAAGTTTCGTTAAAATCCGTCGAGTAGTTTTTGTTTCCATAAGGAACATACAAACCGACAGACAGACAGACAGACAGACAGACAGACAGACAGACAGACAAAAATTTTACTGATTGCATTTTTGGCATCAGTATCGATCGTACCAAAATACAGATTGTAGTACCAAAATACAGATTGTCAAAAGTAAATACATCTTTCATGGGGTTATGCGTAAAAATGTATAATAAAATACCTGAGGACATTTTAAATTTAACAGAAACAAAATTCAAAGCAGCAGTTAAAAAAAATCTTAGTTCGAAAGCCTATTACAATGTCAATGATTACATTAATGATGAAGTGGCTTGGTGTCATCAGGGCTCTGTGCAGGATGTTTCCGGGCTAACACCAAAATTGTAATGGACGTTAAAAAAAGATGTGTGTTGACGAGTTTCTTACGGGTTCTTCTCTCAACAAAACACCTTCCGAATCCGAAGTAAACTTAGTATTAAGTTAAAATTTGACGTTCAAAAAACAAAGATTTATCTTTTTATTTTGAAATAAATGATTATTTTATTTTATTTTATTTTATCCCTAATCACCACCTGATAGTTATTTTGAAAATATATTTCATGTACAGAATTGACCTCTCTACAGATTTATTATAAGTATAGATTTTTGCCATGTAGTGCCGGCTTAAAATGTCGCTACCCCTTTCTACCCACGGGTGTCGTAAGAGGCGACTAAGGGTATTGGGGCTTTTTATTTGATTTTTGGGCAATGCGATTGGAGACCCATAACCAAAAACCTTTATTTTTACCATCTTTTCCCCACTCAACTTCCAAAAGTGGCTGAGGAATTTATAATTCCTTAGTTCTGTATAGCAAGCACGAGCGCTATTTTATCGACACGATAACGGTTAGAATGAGATGGCAGTATACGATACTAAGTAAGAGCGTAAGAGATGGCTGCTTTATCCCACGCGATAACTAGTTTACACACGGCTCGTACTAGCCGGGCTGGTTACCCCTTCAAGGGAAATATAGCCGTGAGTATATGTATGTATTGTAAATGTATGTTGTTATTTTTTATGTTATATGGTAACCAACAACAACTTCCAAACTGCTAGAATTCTATAAAATTCATATGTATATGTTAACTCTTATGTATACAGTAAATCTAGTAACCTGCCCAACTTTACATGGTTACTGTTATCAAGACGCACGGTAGTGCGTCAAGCCAAGCCAAGGCGGCGAGCGCGCACCGTATGTGTATATTACACGAACCATTTGGAGCGACTTTTTACACCATCATAACTCAAAATCTAATCAACATAAACCAACCAAATTTGGCTCATTTGTTGATATCAAGGATACAAACTAGTAGCCCAATTTCCATAAATACATAACAAAGAGTTATTAAGATATAAACGTTTAGCTGAAAAGATTTAACCATTAAGGCTGCACACGCGACGGAAGCTTAAAAAATGGAGTAACTTCTCCCGTTTTCCCAAAATTTCCCCAAATTCCCCTTTACTACTCTGCTGGAAAGTACACAAAAACCTGCCCAGGAGTATGGAGAATAATTGTACCAAGTTTCGTTAAAATCCGTCGAGTAGTTTTTGTTTCCATAAGGAACATACAAACCGACAGACAGACAGACAGACAGACAGACAGACAGACAAAAATTTTACTGATTGCATTTTTGGCATCAGTATCGATCCCTAATCACCACCTGATAGTTATTTTGAAAATATATTTCATGTACAGAATTGACCTCTCTACAGATTTATTATAAGTATAGATTTTTGCCATGTAGTGCCGGCTTAAAATGTCGCTACCCCTTTCTACCCACGGGTGTCGTAAGAGGCGACTAAGGGTATTGGGGCTTTTTATTTGATTTTTGGGCAATGCGATTGGAGACCCATAACCAAAAACCTTTATTTTTACCATCTTTTCCCCACTCAACTTCCAAAAGTGGCTGAGGAATTTATAATTCCTTAGTTCTGTATAGCAAGCACGAGCGCTATTTTATCGACACGATAACGGTTAGAATGAGATGGCAGTATACGATACTAAGTAAGTGCGTAAGAGATGGCTGCTTTATCCCACGCGATAACTAGTTTACACACGGCTCGTACTAGCCGGGCTGGTTACCCCTTCAAGGGAAATATAGCCGTGAGTATATGTATGTATTGTAAATGTATGTTGTTATTTTTTATGTTATATGGTAACCAATAACAACTTCCAAACTGCTAGAATTCTATAAAATTCATATGTATATGTTAACTCTTATGTATACAGTAAATCTAGTAACCTGCCCAACTTTACATGGTTACTGTTATCAAGACGCACGGTAGTGCGTCAAGCCAAGCCAAGGCGGCGAGCGCGCACCGTATGTGTATATTACACGAACCATTTGGAGCGACTTTTTACACCATCATAACTCAAAATCTAATCAATATAAACCAACCAAATTTGGCTCATTTGTTGATATCAAGGATACAAACTAGTAGCCCAATTTCCATAAATACATAACAAAGAGTTATTAAGATATAAACGTCCAAAAATCGCGATTTTTTTAGTGACGCACTGACATATAGATCAAAAAGCTAACCCACTTCCAGATATCCCAGGAAGTTGAAATTCGGCATCCAGGTCGGTGATCAAAATAATAACAAAGGAAAAAATCTGAAAACGGAGAATTTTTAAGATTTTTCAATTTTTCCCTACAAGAACATTTTGTATAGAAATCATCTAGATATAGAGTAAAAAAAGTTACAGATACTGAATGGGCAATGCGTCTAAATATTTCTAATAACCAAGACGGTGAAGATCATTGTTCAAAAAATAAAATCAAACGCAGGAAAAAAAAATACAAACTTATTTCTTAACAAAAAGTAATGATATCCCACCAAAAACATTTTAAATGTAAAAAATGTTAGCCAAGCAAATACAATACAAAAATTTGTAATATGTTAACTAAAAGACTTCGCAGAGAAAAGGATTGATATCTGAATGGTTGCCAAGCTGCAGATAATCCTGAAATACAAAGTAGATAACAAGTTAAATTAAAGTTTGATTTAATTTGGCTAGTTTTCACCACAAAATCAAATTAAAATGTACCTAGCAGATAAGTTGATTATCATGATAACTCGTATGTGGAAACGAGCCAAGTTAAATCAAAACTTTAATTTTACTTGTTATCTACTTTGTATTTCAGGATTATCTGCAGCTTGGCAACCATTCAGATATCAATCCTTTTCTCTGCGAAGTCTTTTAGTTAACATATTATAATTTAATGTTTTTTGACATGAATTCCTCATGTGGGGATTATTACTCATAAATAAAAGATGTTAGTAAGGATAGAGAAATTTCGCGCTGGATGCCAACTGACACTGTAGCTTAGTTGGCAGAGCGACGGGGGCGTATACCCGAAGGTCGCGGGTTCGAACCCCGCCAGTGTCGAAATTTTTCTTTCCTTTACTAACATCTTTTATTTATGAGTAACATATTATAAATTTTTGTATTGTATTTGCTTGGCTAACATTTTTTACATTTAAAATGTTTTTGGTGGGTTATTTATACTGTGACCCTCTAGATCATTTTGTCATATTGTATAGCCTATGTTTCTTCTGAATATTGTAGAGATTCATGAAAATTGTTTTTTGAAATAGGGTTAGTGCTCCCATAACCTGATTTTCTAAGCCAAATAAACACTCATACAATATTAGAGATAGCGTAGAAAAAAGTAATCATTTTGTAAATGAAAAGCAGTTTTCCACTTAAAAAATTCAGAGAAACATCGCCAAATCTCTTTATAACCGTGTGCATACGTGATGTGACTTAGCTCCGAGAGAGACAGCGTTCTGCAAGTTATTTATTTTAGCCGAGCTTCGTGAGAGCAGGACATTGCATCCGGTCCTCGCTCGGTACTAGCCGCATGTATATTGTATTAGAAACTGCATCATAAGTGAGCCACATCTGCTGTAACTACAACTTGAAAAACTTGGCTCGCTTTAATAACACCGTGTCCTCGGATTGTGCTCTTACTTTTATTTGGGCAGCATTTCGTTTTCACCCAAGTTTTTTTTTATTATTTCTATAATACCTTTACACTGCTTTGCACGGGTAGGAAGTCTGTGGGGTGATATGTAAATTATTTCTTATGGAACTCTGGTTCCATGTAGTTTGCTGATTGAGAAGGGATTATTAGGAATAAAAAGATTTTCAGTAGTGTTTCAGCTTGTTCTTAACTAAATTATTTTTATACGTCATTCAATATACTTACAGTAATTTAAGATAAATTGAAAAAGGTTAAGTAGAATCAGTCATAAAAGCATAAATCAACTATTAGACTATTTATCTTCGGCACTTACTTCTGTACTCTTTAATTTGCACTTTCGGAGTTGCCTTATTTGTGCTTATTTTTCAATATTGAATGTAAGAGGCGACTAAGGGTATGGGCCATTTTAAGTGGTTTTTGGGCGATGCGGTTGGAGACCCATCACCAAAGATACCTTATTTCGACCATCTTCTCCCCTATCAAATTCCAAATGTGGCTGAGGAGCTTTTAGGTCTAAAGCTCTGGCTACCCCTTTTTGGGATTTATAGCCGTGAGTATATTAGGAAATTTTGCATGTATTTTTCAAATAATTTTCATTAAGAAGATAAAATCTAGAAAAGAAGTATTATATTTTAAATGTTTTATTTTTGTGGTACGTAATGGCAAACTAATGGTTACTCTTCACTCAGCCGTCGGTGACAGTCATGCCTCCTATCACGGGAGGACACTGTCCAAGCAAAACTGTGAACACCAGGTGACTAAAGGTCCCGTGATATTTAGAAATATTTATGCTCTCTCTAATTTGGATAATTGCAAGATACGAACATACATATATATTCTCACGCCATTAGTTCAGGGGTAGGCATAGACTATAGATCGCCACTTTGTGCGATCCTGTCCAACCTGTCTAGCTTCATTTGCATCCATCAATCTTTTCATACATGCTATTTTATTCTTCATCCTTGTACAAGATATATCTTTAAACAAAAGTAGATAAACAATCATCTGTATATTACGAGTCTACTGGCTTCCAAGATGAAACGTCGAGCCACTATACCGCAGGGACGAGGGATACGGAGGAATACTTTCTTTCTAAGTGCGACGATTTGACAAAACTCAACCTAATGAAAGTAAGTAGACCAGAAACACTATATTTGTACAACTATTGTTTTTGTTTTGATCAATGAGAGTTCACAACTGGGAGATCGATCACTGTAGGGGATGAGTAACAAAATGGTCTACGGATTATCGTCTTTATTTATACTGGGATAAAGTTGGAAATTATATTTGCAACGAAATGAGTGTGTTTGTCACATCCGGAAGAACTCGTACAGTTTGATAAAGTGACAGAGCATCGCAAACATATTTAGGAGTAAACGGAACATTCTTCCACAAATTTTATATCAGAAACTTTTGAATCTAATAAAGATACATTCGCATACCGGAAGTAGAAATAGAGTCAAGTTTCAAATCTCAAATTGCAGTGATCATTATGTATTGTAAAAGAAAATATTTGATACCACAAACCTGGACATACACTATCTAGGTACATATTCCGGTGCATCAGCGGGCAGCTTTTAGGCATCTTCAAGTTAGTAGCATTCCAATACTGGAATGATAGCTCTCCTCTATCCGTGAAGCAGGCTTTCCATATACTTTAGGACGAAAGTTTGAAAGTTTTCTACAAATATTGCAGGGACAATCTCTTCAGAATCTCTCCAGCTCAACCAAAATCTTATTAACAAAAAGGTTTTAGGGGTAGCTTCTAATTTGCTTCCTATTAGTGAAGCAGATTGTCGATATACTTTGAAACTCAAATCTCAAACTCAGACGTTCGCACCCGTAATCCCCGAAAGGGTCGGCAGAGATATTTTCTAAGACTTTCACGATTGCACATTATAATTAAAACAACTATTGACTTTCGGATATTTTAATATTTTATATTGGCAGAGGTACTAATACTTCAGAACATCACGTGATATTTTCACCTGGTGTTCAGAGTATCCAAGTATTGCTAGGACCACTGTCACGTGAGTTCACTAACTCACGTGATAGAGGGTACGCCTATCGCCATTTTGTTCTAATTCACAGTCACATGACTATGAACTTCTGAATTTTATCACGATGTAACGATATTTCAAACAATCTCTTACAAATTTCATCAGCTCAACAAAATAAATATTTTTAACGAGCCACTACTAGCTGGCAGTCAGCGCTGTTGTCGATATATGCGACAGTAAAAAATACGCGACCTTAAAGGTATCTGTAGGATATCTAACTCTAACTACTTGTTTTTGGGTACGAGTCACGAGTATATGTATTTTTGTAGCCAGGCTGGCAATATATATGTTAATGTTACTGACGGTATATACATACATACATATACCATTGGGGTTGGTGGAGACTTTCGATCGCCACTTGGTATGATCCTGGCAAACCTTTCTAGTTTCGTTTACATCCAAAAACATTTTTATACACGCTTTTTTCTTTTCCATACTTTAGATCACTCTCTATTTGGTCCTAACGTCTCCTGCGAGGTATTTTCTACTAGCATTATTATTATCCTTTGTACAACTTTTTGCTTGATAGTGTCGGCTTAGAATAGCGCTACCATAATCTTCCCGTGGGTGTTTGGTAGGGGTGACTAGAAGGTAAGGAGTATTGGGGCTTCTTAAGTGATTTTTGGTAAGGCAGTTACAACAAACTTTAATAATCTTTTCCCCACTCGACTTTAAATGTGGCTGAGGATTTTCTAATTCTGAAGCTTTTGTTCCTTTTTCTAGAGATTTATAGACGTAAGTATATGTATGTATGCATAACATTTTGCCAATAGAAAGTAACGTCCAATAAATTTAAAGCTAAGCTGACGTAATACAACATACGATAAAAGAAACCGAACAATAGAAAGCGTACTTGTATTATACGTGATGGTTGGACACACGTGATTCGCCCGACGCAATATTCGGCGATGATTTTCTGTGAACTTGTCTACACAAGAAAAACGTTTATTACAGTTTTTTCTTATAGTAAATGTATACTGGTAACAAACTTTTCTGGTCAACAACAACTGGTCCTGAGTATATGTAGACGTGACGTGACATGACTGAATCCGTGGTCTCGTGGTTAAGCGCTTGGTTTCAAGTACGGAGGTCTCGGGTTCGATCCCCGAGGGGTAGTAACCTTACAAATTAAATTTGTAAGATTCAAACCAGTCTGGAAGGATAATGCAGGCTTGAATCACATGATCATCCGAAAATTAAGATGATTCCGTACTTCGGAGGGCACGTTAAGCCGTCAGTCTCGGCTACTATTACGGTAGTAGTCGTTAGTCTACCAACCCGCAATTGGCCAGCGTGGTGGACTATGGCCAAATCGCCCTATATAGGGTAGGCTCCAGCCCCTTGGTGGGGACATACATGGGCTGTGAGAACAAAAACCGAAATAGAACAAAAACCGGAATAAATAAATGTCGAAATTTTGGTCTAGATAGAAATTGAGCATGAAACGTAATCCGTAAGGGCCCGTCTGATAATGTCATTGAAGGCAGCATGCCGTGACAGACGTCCAGCGCTGCGATGACATGAAAGTCCATGGTGTCCTAGCTGTTCGACTAAAGCACCGCAGTGGCAGTGATGTTGTTCATTCAATTTTGCGCCCAACCTTAAACCTATGGCAATAGAAAAAGTGCCCGTCTAGCAACGTTCCTAGATTGCTAGGAGGCAACGCTTTCAACCAATGTACCGATTCTGGCTCACAGCAAGCTAGGAGACGAGCTCGCTCCACCATGTCAAGAGCTGTATTGGTGAGATTATAGAAATATAGAAATATTTATTTGGTACCAAAATACAAATTGTTTACAATAAAGATAGTAAAAGTAACAAATAAACATAAGTTCAGTACATAGTGACATTGATGCTGTACTAGGTTATACCTGTATTACAGCCATCAAACCTTCCAAGTGACTCAGAGTTACAGTGCTTATAAATATCTTCTATCTTATTATACAAACAAAAAGAAAATGTACAAGGAGAAAATAATTTCAATTACCAAAGAAATATTTAGAGATACCATGATTAGTATTCTTATTAATAAATAAAATACGAATATTATATATTAATATATACATATATTAAATATGTATGAATATATAAATATTAAATATATATTGAATATAAATATATCTATACACATTGGGCTTGTAGAATATTATTTTAAATAGGTGAGCAAGTCCTCAGTTACATTATAATCAATAGAAAGTAAATATTTCGAGACCGCCAGTTTACATTGATGTTTTGAGAGATGGATTAAACCTAATAGTTTATTAAGCTTGTTATATATATGGCTTCCTAAAAATCCCGAAAATCTCTGAGCAAATGATGTTCTACAGAGCTTAGAAATAAATAATCGATTCGAAAGACGCTTACTCATTCTTATATTTGTCTGGCTATCATTCCTAAAAGCAGATTTATGTTCGAAAAGTGTAATAAACAGAACATATAGTTTTCTTACGGATAGCACTTCTGCTGTTTGATAAGCTATTGTAGTACGAGTTCTATACGGTAAGGAATAGCTTACTTTAATTAGTGCGCGTTGTGATCGTTCCAATTGGCCTAGACCTCGCTTTTATAACATACCCTTTTTATATTATAAATCGATAAAGGACATCAAACTAAACAACTTTGCCCATGGAATGCCTATCTAAAATATTGTAATTTTCAAAAAAATAAAATAATTAAAAATTGTCGTACCTAGTTCAAACTGAGAATGTAAAGAATGAGAATCTTTGCTTCAGTGAAAATAAGAAATAAAAAAAAACATTTGATCTATGCTTTTCGCTCTGTAAACAAAAATATAACTTTTTTCGGTATTTTCCAGTTGTATTGATCGTCGTTGAAAAATAATATCATGAAAATAAACCGGTAAGCGAGCGATTGAACTGGAAAATACCGAAAGAGGTTATGTTCTGTTTACACCATAGATCAAATGTTTTTTTTTATTTCTTATTTTCACTGAAGCAAAGATTCTCATTCTATACATTCTCAGTTTGAACTAGGTACGACAATTTTTAATTATTATTATTTTTTGAAAATTACAATATTTTAGATAGGCATTCCATGGGCAAAGTTGTTTAGTTTGATGTCCTTTATCGATTTATAATATAAAAAGGGTATGTTATAAAAGCGAGGTCTAGGCCAATTGTATAAGGTGTGACTTCGCAACACCTCCCCATACCCGAATTCCATAAAGTAAAAGAGATTGACAAAGAGCAAAATATATAGTCTTGAGGAGAGTGGGTGATACTATGGATCTCACATTCCTGAATAGTGCTATTAATTTACGTATTTTTGTAGACAACTGTTTTAAATGTTTTTCAAACGTTAAGTGTTGATCGATTACAATTCCTAAATATTTAACATCAGTTGTTTTTTCAATTAAAGAGGGTTGACAGGTACAACTTCCCAAACAGCTATTTATTGCTGGACAGAAACCAGAATGGACAAGTAGTTGGAATAAGTTATTAGGAGGTTGAGTAGATTTATTTATGGAAAACGTTATATATTTAGTTTTTTCTACATTCAGGCTAAGCCTATTTTTAATGAGCCATTTATTCACTTTATTAAAACCCAGCTGAGCATTATAAAATGTTTCATTCCAAGTTTTACCCTGAAATAAAAGAGCTGTATCATCGGCAAAGGTAACAACTTTAGCTTGTGGCATTTTAAGATTACAGAGTTCGTTAATGTATATCAGGAAAAGAGTAGGTCCTAAGACACTTCCTTGGGGAACGCCGTAATTAACATTAAGGGGAGAACTAGTATATTCTGCAATCTTCACACTCTGTGTTCTTTCACTCAGATAGTTTTCAAAAAGCTGTAGTTGAAGACCACGTACACCCAGTTGCTCTAACCTAGCAATTAATAAAGGAACATACACTGTATCGAATGCCTTTTGCAAATCGATTAATAAAGCTAAACATCTCTTTGAATCATCAAGACTATTTACTACCCAATTAGTAAAACTTAAGGCAGCATCTTCTGTCGATTTATGTTTTCTAAACCCAAATTGGTTTTCCGATAAAAGGTTGTTCTTTTCTAAGTACTTTATCAGCTGTTTATTTATTATTTTTTCAAGCATTTTTGACATAGTAGGTAATAAAGATATGGGGCGGTAATTATTGATTAAATCCTTTGGGCCCGATTTATGTACTGGAATAATAACAGATTTTTTAAAAGCTTTTGGAAATATACCAGTTGTCAGGGAAAGATTAAAAATGTGGACTAGAAGGCCAGCAAGCACTGAACTATTTTGCTGAATAATTTTTGCCGATATCTTATCCCAGCCTGAAGAGCCTTTATTTTTTAAATTGTTAATTATCGTGATCACTTCAGTTAGGTCTGTTGTGAGGAGAACAAAACTATCACGAGAAATGCTGTTGATTTTATTTTCAAATTCAACAGTATTTGGGCAATGATAAACTCTGTACATTTTCTGCAATCGTTTTGCCAATATCGGCAAAAAATGAATTAACGGTATGAACAGAATTTTCAGGAAGTTCATCCAATGATAACAAGGAATTAGGAGAGACCACAGGGGATTTATGGCGTGCTATTTTATTAATGGCCTGCCAGGTATATTTGGTTCCCCTTTTGCTGGATTTTTCTATTTCCTCTTGATCGTAAATAGCCTTTAATTTTTTTAAAAGTTCATTACAATGGTTGCGGTAACGGCAATAAGTGTTTTTTAACACGTGATTATTTGGTTCCCTATTTGATTTTGAATGTAATCGATCTTTATGTCTTATACACCTTAGAAGGCCAGGAGTGATCCACGGTTTTATCACATATTTACGATTCGGAATAGGCTTTCGTATAGTATTCTGATCAATAATTTTAACTAGGCTATTAATAAGTAAATCAGTAGCTTTATTACAATCGTCTGAGTCAAGGATACTGAGAAAGTCATATTTATTTATATCATTGGTGATGCTCTTAAAATCAACCCAGTTAACTTGCCTTACGTAGTCCTTATTACTATTCATTTGAAGATTCATGACGACAGTGTCATGATCAGTGAGACTATTCTGAACCACGCAAACATTAGCTGTGTATCGTGATTTTATGAACACATGATCTATACAATTATTTCCTCTCGTGGGTAAGGTGTGTGCTGGAAGGAGACCGTGCGATGCTAACATATCCAGATAAGCAGAAGCATTAGGATCAACGGATTCTTCCTTAATGTCAATATTGATGTCACCACTAAGAATAATATTACTAAACTTGGAGAGAGAATTAAGGACTACATCAAGTGAATAGAGAAAAGCTTCGGGCGAACGGTAAGATGGAGATCGATACAAACTAATAACGGCGACATTATTGTCCAATATTGAAACTAAACAGTTCCCCTCATCGAAATCAGGCTCATAGTAATTTGTTTCAAATATATCTTTTACAAACACTACCACGCCGTCATTTTGGTTTTTGTTATTAGATGTATTAAAACGAGAATAGTTTTCTAGCAATGGAATTATATAATTTGAGCTGCAGTTAAGCCAGCATTCCGAGAAAGTTATTATGTCCGGACAGATATCCATATTACGTAATAAACATTGAAATCCTGGTAGATTGTGTGATGTGCTTCTAATATTCTGAGATACCCACGAAAGGCCAATGGGGGTACCAAGACGAGATTTAACTTCATAAGGTTGGCAGACAAACGAAGATGAAATATTAAAATTATCTAGCAAAGAGTTAATACAGTTATCAATGCTTTTATCCATAATCGAAAGTGAAATGTAAATGTGAGCTGTAGCCAGTAGTTTCCAGAATAATTTTTAAGGAGATTTCCCGGAAAAGTATAACTTGAGATATATGATTAAGTGAAATAGCGATTTCCTTATATAACATGAAACTAATTCTGAATGTGTATAATACATAAAGCACAAGAATAGTTAATTGTGTGTCAGGATGTGTATTAATTTTATTTAATATTTGATAAATATGATATTTTATGCATATAAATTGTGCATGCAACAAGTAAACTTTTTTATTAGGTAAATAAATTGTGAAATAAAATATAAGTAAACTATTTAATAAGAAGTATATGAAATATGTATAAAGTATTGTAAAATATAAACTTGTGGTAATTTTTAAAACTATATGCTTAAAAAATAAACTTAAATCTAATGATAAACAAATTAGGAAACTTTTAAATTCACTATTAAGAAAGCAGTAGGTGAAATAGGAGACAAAAATATGAGTGCACTTTATTTTGTGAAAAGGAATAATATATAGTCATTTATTGTCATTAAGATTCTTTTTCATCTCAATTAGCTGATTTTCGTTCTTAACCAATATATGGGGCATTCCCTCAGCTTTCCGCATGTACACTCGTCCATTTGATGTCCATACAAATGTGTATTTATGTGTTAGTGCGAAGTCCTTTGCCAAAAACAGAAGACGTTTCATTTTCGGAATAATTAGTTCAGATATATAAATTTTTTGTTTGATGTCGGGTATTCCAAGATGAGTCGAGTTTATTTGGCTGGATGGGTAGTCTTGATTGAACTTTTTAACGGCACTAAGGAATAATGATTTACATAAAGTATTATTTAAATCAATCGCAATCGATGAATACATTTTATCCCTCTTTGACGGTAGGCGGTAAACATCGCGAATATCGTGTTGAGTAATTTGTAACTTTATCGTATTGCACAGCTTCGTTACATAGTTATATAAGTCTATTTTCGATTCTTTGGATACTTTGGGGACATTTCGTAGTTCAACACAGGTTTTAAGTGATGAAATTTCAAGGTTATCCAACTTATCATCCATAATCAGCATATTCGACTCCAGAAGTTTACGTTCATCCTCCAAATTATTAATTTTTGTTTCAATAGATTTAATGTCTAAGGATAGAACATTCATAGCCTTTTCGATGTCCTGGTTAGTGGAATGGATCTTTTGGTTTTGGTCTTGAATTGTCTGAATGCGTTTATCCAATAAGTCAATTCTATTGTTTTGAGACGAAATAAATGTGTTGAGTAATGTCATCATTTCGTTTTTAAAGGAGTTTAGTTCCAAGGAGATACTCTCACTGTCTACCCTCTGGCGTTTAGCTCGCTGCGTCATAAAATTTGAATCGTCTTCGCTAGTTGACATATTTGGTTCCGATGTAGACATTGCTGATTTTAAACTGCAAGATTGCGCCTTAGGTGGAGTGCGCACGGTTTTGTTTGACTTATTCATATCTCAGAAGTAATAAATCAAAGATAACAAATGCAGCTTTGAAAAGTATGAGCTCCTAGTACAATAGCGGACTCTCGGAATCAGTTTCATAGATTCCAAACTGGTTTATAGCGCACGGTGGGGATGTCAGCGGTCAGCGTGAATTAAAACGTAGTACTATGACAATGATAGAAAGAGATCACTCACTCAGCATTTGCGACGGAGTAATACGTCTCCCCTCCAAAACAACCACAAGCGGCGCTCAGTGATTCACAGCACGATGAGTCAGACAGATTAGATAACGATTTAGAAAAACTCCTTCGAATCTTTGTGCTCCTAATTTATCAGTTACTTTTAAGTATCTAAATTTCTTTAAATTAAAATGGCAAAAACAGCAACATTAAGCACGACTACTGCGTATGATGGACCGATCGGAAGGGAGATTTACTTAAACTTGACGGCAGAGTGGCTCATCCCAAAGCCTCTGAGAGGACAGAGTGGTAGGGACATTTGTGTTTGGACCGTCTATATCCAACCACGCACTTTTTGCCTCTGACAGACCTGCGATCTCTGTCATACCCACCACTTTGTTAGTGATGCGCAAGAAGAGATCACAGATTCCAAAACCAGATAACAAAAAGGCAGGCAAGGCTATACATGAAAGGCTGCGGATGCCGATGCCACAATGACGAATGGGGAGAGTGGCCTGTATCCAGCAGCGATCGGTAAATGGTATGTTAAATTTTTTTGAGAATGAATCTTTGATCAAATTATCAATATCCGAAAGTACTGAGATTTGCCTCCATAATCCAGAACATCTCAGTATATATGTAAATTTTGGTACAAACTCTTATTACTGGAGAATATCATTAAATCAGCTGACCCCAACGACGCCCACAGCTTATATTGAAAGCTCGAATCATCATGATTTCATCTCACCCGACATACTTACTCGTACATAGCCCTTAATGATACGCAACCTAAGGGGCAATAAGCTGGCTACTTTGCCGCAATACCATCGGTCATTGAAGCTCGGATGTTCTGGAGTGGCAGCCACGTATCGGACGACGCAGTGTGAGTGGGCCAACCACAAAGTAGACCGAAGCGAAGACTTAATAAATGTGGCAAGAAACCGATAGTTGAGGGCATCACAAGCAGTTATTGTGTTGATCTCTGACACATATATCCCACCAAAAACATTCTGTAAAAAACTAGCCAAGTCTCGATAGAGCTGCTTGTTTATCTCTAAAAAGTAATGAAATCTCTAAAATAAGTAGGGCCAAGTCTAAGGTTCCTTACTGCGATTTATTTATTATCATAGTGCATTTTACGTGACTTGGCCGTTGACTTGTAATTAGTAGATTATGATTAAAGTTTAAGGGAAACATAGAAATAATCACCAGAGTTCTTAAAACTAAAAATGAAGTTAGATTAGAATCACAAAAAATCATTAAGTGAACTTTTCATAGTCAGCAAAGAATTTTAGAAGATTTGCATAAATCTGCAAATAACTTAGTAAATAAACTTGTACATACTAAACGTGTCAAGAATGTTCAACGGCCAAGTCACGTAAAATGGACTATAATTATGAATAAATCGCAGTAAGGGACCTTAGACTTGGCTCCACTTATTAAAGAGATTTCATTACTTTTTAGAGATAAACAAGCAGCTCTATCGAGACTTGGCTAGTTTTTTACAGAATGTTTTTGGTGGGATTAATATAATAATAATATATTTTTATTGAAAAAAGGTACAACAAATTGAGTTTTTTACTCCCTAATAAAAAGGGCAAAGCCCTGTAAACTTAGGATAAGTATTTTTCTCAACCCATAAAGTTGGCTCACAATCATTTCAGCTTCCTAAAAAATATGTTTATAAACTAAAAGTTACAGAAAAAGAAAGAGATCAACCAAAAGCACAAGTTCTCTAAAAGAGCGAACTATAAGTTAATTTTAATTATATTAAATGAAAAACTTAAATTTAATACATGTAGATTGTAATCAATTGCATGCTTTTGCATCCTCAAATGTATGTGTAAGTTAGTATGTATTTGTGTGTGTGTGTGTGTGTGTGTGTGTGTGTGTGTGTGTGTGTGTGTGGATGTGTGGATGTGTGTTTGAATGTATGTTTGTGTGTGTGTTTGCGATTGTGTTAAATACAGTCTATCTTGAAAATCCTTTATTTGGATTTTACTTCTTTTTGACAGGACGTAGACTGATTGATTGGTTACATATTCTTATTGTTATATTATCTTGTGAAATCAAATAAAAATAATATCCACGACATCTCAAATCTTTAAAATACACGAAAAAAACTTTAATGCGTAAATAAATACGCTGCTGGGATTTAGAATACAGCCAGCGCCATCTAGTGCCGAGTACTGGTACTAATGCTAAATAACGTAAATAAAAATTATTGGACTGAATATTTTTATTCATTGAGTAGAATACAGTTAATCGACTACTATTTCTCGTAAATACGCTTATTATAGTTTGGCAGTACTTTTATTATGTTTTCTCATCAGCGTCACCAGGTAGTCCAGATCTTCCATAAACCTTGTTCTGATAGTTTTTTCTTTATGTGGGCGTTAAAATCTACCTCTGTACCAAATTTCAGCTCTCTAGGTCAATGGGAAGTACTAGTGCTATTTTGATGATCAGTGAGTCAGTCAGTCAGTCAAAGTCGAAAATACGAAACTTTGCATTAGCTTAACTTCGGAAGTAATTGATCCACCGACTTGAAATTTTGGATTTCAAGTGTGTGATTACGAATTTCTAGGCGTATTTCAGCGTTTTAATCTTATCCAGAGGTTCTCGAATGGGGCCCTGAAAATGCGGGGAAACGGATCCAGAAAAGTATGGTACGGCAGTGTTTGCTTCGCGCTCAACTTGGCGGGGGCACTACCGTGGCCCCAGATATGCACAGCAGTGGTCAGTTATTGGCCCTCAGTAAATATGATGAATCCATAATGATCCGAATGTTGTATCTAGCTTTATACGATGGTTTATCTTGACGGTGGTTAAAACCCAGAAATATTAATTTGCTAGCTGTTTTAGTATCTATTGTTATAATATCGGAGTCAGATTTATTCAAAATTGCAATTTAAACCTAATTCTAGCCCTCGCAAGCAACAATTTATATTCACAGTTTGTATTTTCGGGGGCAACAGCAGTTGTTCTATCTCTGTATCGGTCACTTCGTCATGTCTGTCTGTCTGTCCGTCCGTCCGTCCGTCCGTCCGTCCGTATGTCACAGCCAGTTTATTCCGAAACTATAAGAACTACATTATTGAAAATTGGTGCGTAGATGTATTCTGTAAACCGCATTAAGATTTTAAAATAAAATCTGAAAAAAAACCAAAATTTTTAGGGTTCCCCATACATAGAACTGAAACTCAACATTTTTTTTTTTCATCAAACCTATACTTGTGGGGTATCTATCAAAAGGTATTTGAAAATGATGTTTAGGTTTCTTATATCATTGTTTTCAAAACTAAATAGTTTGCGCGAGAGACTTTTCCAAAGTGGTAAAATGTGTGTCCCCCCCCCCGTAACTTCTAAAATAGAGGCATGATAAAACTGAAAAAAATATATGATGTGTATTACTATACAAACTACTAACGAAAATTGGTTTAAATGAGTTCTAGACAGTAGTTCTATTTTACTTGCAACAATCTTACTTTACTTACAAACTTACAACGAACTACAAAAACTTGTATATTACTATGTTACCTACCTGCTGCTAGTGCTGCTACGGAACCCTTCATTAGCGAGTCCATCTCGCTCTTGGCCGCTTTTTTAAAATACTACAGAGTTTTATTATGCTTCTATATTCGTGAAACCCAAACGAACGGAAAAGAGATATAAATATCGATTTTTTGTAGAATAATTTGTGTTTGTGTGTTAATATTTTGACTCATCAAATAAAATTACCATGTAAGAAAAATAGAAACAAACATATACTCACGTCATTAGTTTTCAATAGATTAGCCAGATATTATCGGCCGCCATTTTGAACGATAGCAAATTTCTCGAGTTTCATTTTCATTTATCAACATTTTCATACACGTATATTAGTAATATTGGTTGCATTATACGATCGAATATAATTGTAAATATAGCCTGTGATATAGGATATGTGTCTAAATGACTGTAGTTTTGAATTTTCTTAGAGCATGTTAAACATTAATGGGAATTGTATCCTGTGGCACATCCATTTTAAATTTAAGAATTTTGCTGCACTCTCGAAGCAGCTGTTAACAGTATGGATGTAGTGCTGCGACATAGCAAAATAACTTTATCAGGTAACATATGTAACGTCTGTCACGTTATGCTTAGTCAGTAAGTTATATTTGTAATAAAGGATAAATGAAGGAAAGAAAAATATCGACTCCAACGGGGATCGAACCTGCGACCTCCGAGTATACACCTCCAATTGAGCTACTGAGTCCAATGGCTTCTAATGCAAAATTCTAGTATCCTTTGTTTCTTTTACACTTTTTAAGTAGTGTTTTCGTTCCTTAAAAAAGTGAAAAAGAAACAAAGGATAGAATTATTTCACTGCAGCTCAATTTGCAGAGCGACGGGGTCGTATACCCGGAGGTCGCGGGTTCGATTTCCGCCTGTGTCGAAATTTTTCTTTCCTTTATTACAAGTATGACTTAATGAACAAAAAAATTCAAATAATGCTTGTAATACTTTCTAATAGTTTTGGTTATTCATTAAACGACCACCAATGTGTTTGACTTGACTTTCCTCCTACCACCTGACCACCAACACCACACATTTCATAGACACTGGCCTCCTAATGTCGCGAGTCATTCATTGTATCGTATATCCTTTTTCCTTATTCATCTTCTAAGGTAATCTGTGTAGTTGATTTATCACGGTTGTAAAACGGTGAGGGAAAACATCGTGAGGAAACCCACATGACTGAGTTGTACTTAGTCATGTGACAGTGTATTCGTACAAAACGGCGGTAGCCCTACCCCCTATCACGTGAGTACACTGCCCATGCAAAACGTGGGTACTCTGAATACTAGGTGACAAAGTCACGTGATGTTCAGAAGTATTCGTACCATGGCCAACCCCTTCGGGGATATTCGGCGTGAACGTTTATGTTTATTATCTTCTAAGGACCCTCATCTACTCTCTATCAGCAATTAATTTTAGGCAGTTTTCTAATTGCAAAGTTTGTGGAGGTTGCGAACAGTTTTGATGATACAACCTAGCTTATAGTATGTAAAAATAATGATAGTTTTTTTATATCGATTGAACTATTTTGAATCATCAATACAACATAAAAAAATATTAAATTTCCTCTTTTAACATACATCCATACATACATATAATCACGGCTATAAATCCCTAAAAGGGGTTGCCAGAGCTGAGAAATAATAAATTCCTCAGCCACTTTTGGAAGTCGAGTGGGGAAAAGATGGTAGAATAAAGGTTGTTGGTTATGGGTCTCCAACCGCATCGCCCAAAAATCCCTTAAAAAGCCCCAAATCCGTTAGTCGCCTCTTACGTACACCCACCGGAAGAAATGGGGTAGTGCTATTCTAAGCCAACACTACAAAGCAAATTTCTCTTTTAAATATTCTAGTATATGATAATTTAATTTAGGCATAGTCTAGATAACCCGCAGTGGACAAACTAGCCTAAATCCAGATAGCTGCTGTCCAACCACTCAAACATTACCCTCGTCAAAGTCTGCCGTTATCTTTGTTACGTCGTCTCATACGATACCATTTTCACCCTTTGCTTTTCATTAAAGATAAAACTGGTGAAAATTCCACATGTATCATATTTTGATGGTGTTTTAATAAACGTATAATTGCATTCACAATCACAAATATACGACTTCTCATTCTGCAAATGGTAGTGGAATTTCTGTAAAAGTGAAGTTCTTTAAATAAGATCTTCCCTTGATCATAAAAATAGTGCCTCGTTAGATTCTCAGATGGTTCTTATTTCTTCCACACACTTGTACATAGTGCCAGAGGCCCGATAGTTATTTATATCCATTCTTCAATACAAGCAACCGTGATAGCCCAGTGGGTAAAACACTCGGTTATCGTGCAAACGACTAGTGTTCAAATCCTGGGTCGGGCCTACACCAATTTGTCTTTTCTAAAGACATATGTGTGGTTAATTTATCATGGTTGTTAACGGTGAGGGAAAACATCGTGAGGAAACCCACATGGCTGAGTTGTACTTAGTCATGTGACAGTGTATTCGTACAAAACGGCGATAGGCCTGCCCCCTACCACGTGAGTACACTGTCCATGCAAAACGTGGGTACTCTGAACACCAGGTGACAAAGTCACGTGATGTTCAGAAGTATTAGTACCTCTGCCAACCCCTTCGGGGATATTCGGCGTGAACGTTTATGTTATTTTATGTTATGTTATCTTCAATACATTAAAAATATATAATAATGGATAGCTTTGATTGAAACTATTAAAAAAAAAAAATTTTATGTGCGTATATGAATGCTCCATTCTAACTAGTAACATTATTTACTAACTCTCGACTCAAACATTTACGCCGTATATCCCCGAAGGGGTTGGCAGCGGTACTATTACTTCTGAACATCACGCGACATTGTCACCTGGTGTTCAGAAGTACCTATGTTTTACTTGGATAGTGTACTCACGTGATAAGGGGCAGGCTTGTCGCCGCTTTTGTACGAATAGACTGTCACATGACTAAGTACAACTTAGCCATTTGGGTTTCCTCACGATGTTTTACCTCAACGTTTACAACCATACTAATAGCATAACAAATTAACCGCACATTTAAACAGGGATTTGAACCCTCATCGACTCTACTATAAGCAGTGTTCTACCCACTGAGCTATCGCTGTTATTTACTAATACATTCATAATCATAACATACAAGCATATAGAATAGAAAACTATTTGTTGCATATCAAAAAAGGAGAATCATTTACAAATAAACAGAATTAAATAACAAAAGTGCGATTGGCGGTCGTATCACTAAAAGCAATATACTCACGACTATAAATCCCAAAAAGGGGTAGCCAGAGCTTTGGAGCTAAAAACTCCTCAGCTAGAGTTGGAAGTTGATAGGGGACAAGATCGCCCGCAAGAGGACAAGGTCGAACCGCATCGCCCAAAAACTACTTAAAAAGCCCCATACCCTTAGTCGCCTCTTACGACATCCGTGGAAAGAAAGGGGTAGTGACATTCTAAGCCAGCACCACACGGCATTTATTATTAGTTACTAATAGTTTAAAATTAACAGTCATTTCGTCAATAACTTAAAATATGAATATCATACTACATACTACATATATACTGTGTAGTGTCGGCATAGAATAGCACTACCCCATTTCTTCCATATACTTCTTCGGATTCGGAAGGTGTATTGTTATGAGAAGAACCCGTAAGAAACTTATTAATACACATCTTTTTGAACCCCATTACTATATATAGGTACGAGTAGTTTGAGAATCTGTATTTTGCGATTGAAGTAGCTTTTAAGTAGATTGTAAGTAGCTAAGTTAGAGTCATTCCTGGACCGTGTGATTGGTAGTACAAAGCGTTGATAGGCCTACCTCAGTCATTTTGGTTACATTATCCAAGTACTAAAACTATTTTGTGTGTAGTGCCGGCTTAGAATGTCGCTACCCCTTTCTACTCACGGGTGTCGTAGGAGGCGACTTAGGGTATTGGGGCTTTTTATTGGATTTTTGGGCGATGCGGTTGGAGACCTATCACCAAAAACCTTTATTTTACCTCCTTTTTCCCACTCAACTTCCAAAAGTGGCTGAGGAATTTATAATTCCTTGGCTCTGGCTACCCCTTCTAGGGATTTATAGCCGTGAGTATATGTATGTATGTAAAACTATTTCTGAAAAGTGTCCAAGTTTGAGCGTGCAGGCCGCAGTCGTAATGAACGCTAACAGAGTTTCGTCGTGTTAAAAAAGCCATATTGTTACGGTGTATCAGTATTTACGACACTGTGTCGGCGGCCCCACTTTATGTTACTTTGGATATTTTCAATCAATTTTGGTACTGTGTTAAATCAAACTTAATTTATCTTATCGCAACGAAGTTTATTATGGTGAAATAAAATAAAAGGATCAAATCAAATAATTTATTCGTTAAAACTTAAACTAATATCACAAACCACACAAATAGTTCCTTATGCTGAGAGATAATGCAGTTTTTGGTTGTAAAGAAGAATTTACTGATAAGTATTTTTATTTACTCGCTATGTCCAATAAAAACAACTAATATTATTTGAATTAATAACAAACAGAATCTTATTTAAATACACGAAAAAGAAATATTCCCTGCAATGTTGTAAATGTCTACTTCTTTTAATGCACATTTTTTTTGTTAACTTGGCAGTCAATCAATCAATATGATGAAAGAATGTTATTAGATACATACATAGATAAACTTACCCCTATATCCCCAAATTAAAGAAGCCAGAGCTTCAACATGAAAAACTTGTCACTTACTTTGTCTTAGATAGGTAGTTGTTATTTACCTGTAACATTTATTTTAAGGTGCTTCAGTAAAAATAAACTGAATTTTCACTTCATGCTCGATATTTACGGAACTGATCTGAGTCACAACTTTACTGAATTTTAGAAATACTGCAAACGTTATCACAAATCACAATCAAATAAAATTAAAAATATAATTATTGTTTTTTTTCAAAAAAATTAGACAAATTTTGATTATATATATACATACATATACATATTCTCACGCCGTTAGTTCCCGTAGGGGTAGGCAGAGAATATCGATCGCCACTTTGTACGATCCTGGCAAACCTCTCAATTAGTAATAGTTGAAATATTCCACTTCAGACGTATATTTCAAATAGACAATACATTATACGTTGAATTGTTATAGGGATGTATAAATATGGACAAATAAGTCCAAAATATAGCGATAAATATCGAGCGAGCAAACGTCAGCAACACGACGTGAGCAGGTTCACAAAAATGTATTTGTATATAACTATATTTCATATACATACACAGAAAACACAACAGAAAATTTAGGTTAACAACAGCAAATATAATAATGCGAAGTATAATTTACAATTAATTTATAACATTTAATTAGAATTCAAGTAGTATTTCGCCTATTTACACATTTGCAAGTAAAATTATTTTAGTATCATGTAATATAATTAATAATAAAACTAGCTAACGTAACATTTAGTTCTTCGCAGTGGTAACATTTAATTTGCAATAAATTTTGATCCTGCTTGCTTTAGACAAAAAATATTTATGAAACAGTTAAATAATAAAATTTTAATAAAAATCAGATAGACTTAACAACACATTCACGACCATTAATCCCAAAAAGGGGTAGCTAGAGCTTCAGAGCTACAAACTCCTCAGCCACATTTGGAAGTTAATAGGGGACAAGATGGTAGAAATAAAGTATCGTTAGTGATGAGTCTCCAACCGCATCGCCCAAAAACCACTAACAAAAGCCCCATACCCTTAGTCACCTTTTACGACACCCGTGGTTAGAAAGGGTTAGTGACATTCTAAGCCGGCATTACACGGCAATTTAATTATCTTTTATTAAGTTAGATAGAGTTAACAAATACGTGATAATTTCTTAAAATACACTTCATAGTGCCCCGCAGATTACAACATTCTCACTAATACATTAGACGAAAATGAGTATCGTTATTCTAGGACAATAGTTTTTACGGTTTCGTAGCCGTAAATTAAACCCCTATAGCATAATTAGTTGGATATAATCAGAACTAAGCTGTGTAGTGTCGGCTTAGAATAGCACAACCCTATTGGTTCCGGTGGGTGTATGTAAGAGGCGACTAACGGTATTGGGGCTATTAAAAGATTTTTGGGCGATGCGGTTGGAGACCCATCACCAACAACCTTTATTTTACCATCTCTTCCCCATGCAACTTTCCAAAAGGGGCTGAGGAATTTTTTATTCCACAGCTCTGGCTACCGCTTTTAGGGATTTACAGCCGTGAGTATATGTATGTAAGTTTTAGAAAATATTCGGCCATTCATATAACTACATAAAATTTCGGATATTGCATGTTTTTGAGAGTTAATGAGTTGGCTTAATAATGTTCTGGGAAACTCACAAATATGACAATAGAAAGTGTTTTTTACAATAAGGTTATATACTCCGGTGCTTTTTTAAAACTTGGTTTTAAAATGTATGTTCCATTATGAAAAAAGTTCAGGGTTTATTTCGTATAGAATATATATATGTTATATTTGAAATAATGTTCTATAAGTTTAGAAATCAGCAAATTTCAGAGCCACTCTTGGCAGTTGCAGAAAAGTTTCAATGATGCCTCTTACTACGCTATTTAAAAGGTATTGGAAAATGCTTTTCTATACTACCAGAAACATATTTTTATAATAAGTGATTTTATCTTTTCTTCTCTGTTCGAAGTATTGATCAAATCTTTTTTCTAAATTAAGTGTGCATGAAACATATTGCAAACACAAATAAACAGAATAGTTAAAATGCCTCAACCATCTTTAAATAATTAGTATAAAGCAATGCTTACAACAGTTATTGATATTAGCTATCTCATTTTCTACTTAAAGTTACTCTTAATTACGAGGAAAATTTACACAGACAGTTACTTAAAGTACACTAAACAAGAATAGGTGTCCTCGAACGATTTTCATGCTATAAGGAGACTTCTTTCCCAATGATAGTGATTCCGGTTCCATTTCTGACAATTCTTCCTATTTCTTCCTTGGTGTCGAAGTTCGGGAGACCAACGTTGAGTTTGCTCAGCGTCGCCGCGTCCAGCACTAGCTGGTTTGGGTCCTTGCTGCTCCCGTTCTGAATAGGTTCCTTTTGTTCCGGAGCAAAGTCTTCGGTTTGTATGTATTTGTCTGATTGTGTTATTTTATCTGTAAACATAAAAACCATGAAAGAGACCATCAGATTTACCAAATTATTTTGTTTTTTCTTCAGAAGAGATATATACATTATTGTACACACTAAATACTACATAAATGTTTTATAAACAGTGTTCTCCTATTCTTCAATGGAAAAAATTCTGGTTTCATTACATGAATTGCAGCGTGGCACACCACCGTACACACACCGTCATACAGACAGATGAAGAAGTCTTAGCATTAGTTTGTAGTTTGGTACGCACACATATTCCCTCCATATATTGTATGTTAGTTGTAAGTCTTCAGTTAGTAATAAACCTATACTCAAAGATTGCAAGTTGAAATCAATCAGAAAATGCAGATGACCTAAGACCAATACATAACCTTAACGAAAACATATTACCAAATTTAAATCAATTTTACAACGTGAATCTCCAACATCATCAATATGCGCTTGTACTGTAATATTTGGCACAGACTCAACATTGCATAGAAATATTTGTCCATTTACGCCCGATTTCTGAATTGAGTATTCTAGCTGAGAACAACTTGAGTATCGTTCTGTCTCATTCAGTTGTTAAGATTTCAATGCGACAGAACGATACTTAAGTTGTTCTCAGCTGGAATACTCAATAAAGAAATCGGGTGCTAATACTATAATGTGTTTTTTTTTCTAGTTTTCATTGTATAGTTTTTAACCAAACATTAATTGATTATTCTTTTGTTATGAATAATAAATTCGATTCCGAGTGATGAACACCATTTGTAACTTAAAATTTTTCATTGTTCACAAACTTCGTCCAAGTTTTGTGTTTAACAAAATTATTAGAATTAAATTTTGTGACAAATTACAGTTACAAATTGTAAATATTGGACCGACATTATACAAGGCCGGGCTTTGTTTAGTGAACACTGTTTGGAAATCGGTTGCGAATAATTCAATAGAATTATGGAGATTTAACGAGTTTTGTATATTCCAAGGGTTTAACAATCGTGTTTAGTTATGTTATGACATTCTACTAATAAAGGCATAATATTCAACACAAATTTGCGGAAAATTTATTTATTTTATGATTGCCATAATACAACGAATATTTAGCGAGAGCCATATATTTATTGATATTTTAAAACTTTGATACATAAGTATGTTGATGCCGTTTGTACCAAAAAAAATATGTATATCGGGATCACTATTTTGAACGATATTGGGTAATGACATAGATAGTGATTTTTATTTTACCGTTTTAGTCAATTTCGTTTCAGCACCTGAAACACGAAATTTACGTTTACGTTAACGTTTTTTAATTGATAAAATATTTAGCTCCTAGTCTGTGTAAAGTTTTCATTGAAAACTACCTAAATAAAATACATTCACATATCAAACTACGTAATCTACATAAAAAAAACTAAAATCGGCTGAAATAACACTAAACAGTCTGTCCCACGTCTTATTTTTTGCCGATATGTCTGCCAAAAATACAAGAAAAAAGCTTAAAATTAATAAACAGATGAAAACCAGGTTTTGGGAGTCAACATTTAAATTATAAGAATTACCAGGGTCATAATTCAAATAAACATATTAATTATGTTAGCCAAAATAAAACGAGTAAAGTTATTCTAGAACCGCTGAACGACACGGCGGCGGTGGCGGCGCGGTGTCGCTGACAGAATAAAGAATCGCCGAAATACCGGCCGTCGGGGCTGGAATGGGCCATTAGCGGCCAAACTGGGACATAAACAGTTTTGTGAATTAAATATTGCGGAGGTATCACAATATTGGTAATAGCTTAACTTACAGACGCTCATAAAATATAGCTTGAACATTTGCTAGCGATATGACAGTATTTTTTGTTTGTTACGCCACATTTGGGAAGACATGTGTTAGTGTTACTCTTAGCCGACACTACGCAGCAGATTATTATTTGCTTGTATATTATCTTGTATTTTGTTGTGCTTGAAAATAAGAGAATTATTTAAGCCCTTTGTTTTTAAACTTCTCTATCATATCGATTAGTAAGTGATACAAAAATATTATATTTAATAGAAAATCATTTAAATTCCCTTTACTATTATACAACTTGTTCCTCGATATTATTAAACATCTACCTGATATTATTATTTTTGATTGGTCTCACCATTCAAGGGTTGTCTGGAAGAAATCACTTTCAGTGTACAATTGTACTTTTTCTTTTGTACTGAGATTTTGTAATGTGTTTTGTGATGTGCAACAATGTATTTTATATTATATTACATAAACGTAACATAAACGTTCACGCCGTTTATCCCCGAAGGGGTTGGCAGAGGTACCAATACTTCTGAACTCACATGGCAGCGCCATCTAGTGTCCAGAGAAGGTACCCACGTTTTGCTTAGACAGTGTACTCACGTGATAGGGGGCAGGCCTATCGCCGTTTTGTACGAATACACTGTCACATGACTAAGTACAACTCAGCCATGTGGGTTACCTCACGATGTTTTCCCTCACCGTTAACAACCATGAAAAATTAACCACACATATGACTTTAGAAAAGACAAATTGGTGTAGGCCCGACCCAGGATTGGAACTCACGCCCTTCTGTTTTCGGGCGGGTGTTCTACCCACTGGACTATCATGTGTTATATTATATTCTATAATAAAATATAGTGCCACTACTCATCCGTAGGATATGAACTATTGAATAGACTGAATTTGATTGATAAGATAAAATAGAAAACCGCAGTTTTTTAATTATAACGGTGTCTAAACCTCATCTGAAAACACAACTTACGTAACCAAAACACTACTCAGTACTTCTTCAACTATCAAAAACATTAGTTTACTTTTATCAGAAGTCAAGGCAACAACGCTACAATAGAGTGTGGCAGGATTCCCTCGCGACCGGTGAAGTTGAAGCACTCAGCAGGACGAACTCGTGTAACTTTGCTGTTTTACTTAACTAGCGCGGGTTTATGGCAGCGGTGGAAACAATTACTACTGTTGTTTCTAAGGATTTCTGTCAAAAATTCAACATTGTCTTTTGACTTGTGGTACGAGAGTTTAATTTTACGAGACATTTAAACAAGTAAAAATCTAAGAATAGCTTGTAAATTACTAATGTTACGTAACGTTTAACCGCTTGACCAAGTTAGTTAGCCATGTAGTAATTAAGTAAGAGTGATTAAAGGAAGAGATTTGAAATGGCCGTTTTATAATTTATTTCCTTTTAGGTGTTACCCCTTTGTTTGAAACCTTTCAGCGCGTTCGTTTGTACGTTGAAAAGAGATGTTTTTTTTTCTGATGAAACTCTTGACAACATTTACATTCGTGTACTTTATATTATAAATAGTGTCAGCTAAGAATAGCACTACCTCATTTCTACCTGTGGGTGATCGTAAGAGGCGACTTAAGACATCACTAACGATACTTTATTTCCACCATCCTGTGGCTGAGGAGCTTCTAGCTCTGAAGCTCGGCTACCTCTATTTGGAATTTATGGCCTTGAGTATATGTATGTATGTATATTATTTAATTTGTATTCCTTACTACAAGTTATTATTTTAATTCACTAGGAATTGCCGTATCAATTATCTTGTTGACTGTCTATTACCGCCACTTTGATGATGGTAAACCTGATGGTCAAAAAATTTTTTTTGTGAAATTCCTTAGCGTTTCCTGTTTGAAGAAACATGGAAGAAACACATTGTATGGTTCGGTCTCTGTTGGCTTTGCAAATAAATTCCGTAAAAGTGTACTCGGTCTGATGATTTTATAAATTATTAATTAATCAAAATTGTGTTGACAGCAAAGAGAAATTTTAAGAAAAAAATTATGAAAGAAAATTATTTAAAAAAATAAGAGAAGGGAAAAATATTAGATATGAAAAAAGTCGAATTTTTTGCGTTAATTCTCTGGAGAGAGTACAGGTTGCTCAATATCGTAACTCAATGTTTGTTTTCTTATGTTACGAGCTCACTTTTCGGTCTCGAATCATCTCCGATACTCTGAAAGGGTTCAATGGGCTCGTAAAAAGTAAAAACTCCACTAGGTTCTCAGACGAGGATGTAAAAGTTGACGTTAAAGACAGAACAACGCGGAATTTCAGCTTTTTTAGGTTTCTTTGCGATGTTCAGTGATATTGGGTTACTGATTAATGTGTTTCATGTTGTTTTATAGATAAATTATCGCTGGAGTTTGTTCTTGTAGTTTTTATACGAAGTCTAACATACGATATTTTCTATTGAGATTTTTATGAGGAATTTCATTACTTACATTTTGACTTTTTTTATTATAAATTTGACCTACTTGTAAGTTAAATTATTACTGACGATATATTCTCCCAACGAAGGCTCGAACCTATTCTGAATAGGGTACATGTCTTTAGTTGATCAAGCTAGCCTGCAGCAGGTTGACTGGTTTTAACGAATATTACAATAAATTATATTTATGTGTGTAGTGTCGGCTCTGTTGTGTAGTGTCGGCTTAGAATAGCACTACCCCATTTCTTCCGGTGGGTGTACGTAAAAGGCGACTAACGGTATCGGGACTTTTAAGAGATTTTTGGGTGATGCGGTTGGAGACCCATCACCAAAAACCTTTATCTCACCATCTTTTCCCCACTCAACTTTCCAAAAGTGGCTTACGAATTTTTAATATCTCAGCTTTGGCTACCCCTTCTTGAGATTTATAGCCGTGAGTATATATTATGTATGTATTATAGTTATAACCGACACCGTCAAATGCTTTACAAAACACGGAAAGCGTAGTGCGAGAGTTTTTTGCTTCAATCGCGGTAGATAGTTTACCGCAAATTTGTACGGTTTTGACAAAAAAATGTTTGCTTTCGTCACAATCTTTAATTTTATTATAACTACATCTTTATCACTTGTTAGTTCGTTTTCTTATTTGTAACAAGTACTCGTGAAGGATTCTTTGTTACAGTGACTACTTAAATCGATGTGGTGTGGCACTGCATAGCTAGTACGAGCGACATTTTAACTAGATATCGCGTGGTATAAAGCAGCCATCTCTTTCGCACTTACTTAGCATCGTATAAACTAATCTCATTCGAACCGATATCCTGACGATAAAATTGCGCTCGTGCTATGGTTACTCCTGACAACTCTGCTTATAGTTTGGTTTTGACAGATACATACATACATATTCTCATATACTCACGGCTATAAATCCCTAGAAGGGGTAGCCAGAGCTAAGGAATCAGAAATTCTTCAGCCACTTTTGGAAGTTGTATGCGGAAAAGATGGTGAAATAAAGGTTGTTGGTGACGGGTCTCCAACCGCATCGCCCAAAAATCCCTCAAAAGCCCCAAAACCGTTAGTCGCCTCTTACGTACACCCACCGGAAGAAATGGGGTAGTGCTATTCTAAGCCGACACTACAGACAATGACATATTAATGACGATCATCAATAATTGACAGATAATGATAACTAACAAAATTAAACTTTATCCAATGTAAATAATATCAAATCAGCGCGTTGTCCTCGTAGTTGAAAGCAACCCGCCGTAGCCGTGGAGCCGCGGAGCTATCTAAGCAACTAAGTTGAGCTGCTTTCATATAGCTTATAACTAATACACTTAACGCGGGCGGTTTATAGCCGGCGACACGACTTTTATGTATTGTGCGGTGTAAACATTTAAACGACCTTAAAGCAAACAATGTAAGCACGACATTTATACACCAATGGTTTTAAAATGACGTGAGCAATAAAAGAAATAAAAAATGGAGTATTTAAGAGAAGGTATATCGCATAATATGAAATGTATGATCCAAAAATTTAGGCTACCAATAGGTAAAAGAAAAAAGATTTCAAAAGACAAAAACACAATATTTATTAAACAGAGAAAACGATCTACTTAACTTGTTAACCTAACTAATATAGGAGAAATCTTTAATTGTTTATATATTTCAAACAATGTGAGATAGGCATATAATGTTATTTTGGATCGATGTTGAAAATAGAAAAATGACCTAACGTCATTAACTAATGATAAACGTCAAACTTCACTTCTTATATCGGGGACTGTAAACAGCTCTATTTGAAAGTCGCACCACAATTTTAGTGAATGTCAAAGCACAACTCCGCATACTTCGACACGAGCTCATCCGCCATCATTTAAGTGTATTAGCATGCATGCAGTGCTTCAAGTTAATGTCGAGTTTCATGTGCTGATTTTAAATTATGCTAAATATTCTGTGGCAGTCGAACTTTGGTGCCTGAATTAGGTCTGTTGAAGTCATTTGAAAGGTTATAAAATTAGTGCCATTAGTGTACCTATGTGTGTGGTGATACTGTTTCAAAATATTTCTTATAGGTATTTCATTGGATCAAAACATATTTATTAGTTCGATTGAGTAGCCAGCAATAAAATCGTAAAATTTCATACTAATAATTAACCAACATACACTATATTTATAATAATTTCTTAAATTGACTTTAAGTAAACCGATATTTACCCAGTCGTGCTATAAATAATGTTTCTAAAATAAAATAATATAATAATATAAATATATATATATAATAATAAAATAATATAAATAACCGAGGTATATTGAAACAATGTGAAGTGAAATTATAAAATCGTATACTTTATAAATTTTATATAAAGAAAGAAACTATTAAATGCACATAAATAAACAATAAATAACGGAAAGAAAAACTTCGACACAGGCAGACGACAGGATAAAAATTCGGAGGTAGGAAACGCAAAAACTACTGAAACGTGTAAAAAAAACCAAGGATAGAAGAATTGCAGCCATTGACACGGTAGCTCAATTGGCAGAGCGTCGGGGCGTATACCCGAGGTCGCGGGTTCGACTCCCGCCTGTGTCGAAAGTTTTTTTTCCTTCATTTATTCTTTATTTATTAGTAATAATCCCCACATGAACAAAAAGATTTAAATTATTAAATGCACACTTTAAGCTTTTACACCAATTCTTTTAAAAAAATAATAATATCGTTTTCATAGTGAGTTTCACGAGTGTTCACACCTTGTTCACGAAAGGGAGATTTGCGACGTGATCCAATCCAACCCATTTAACAATCGTAGATTACAGATAGTAGGCTTTTTACTTAAAAACAATTTCAATGAAAATGATAGCTTCAATATATCTTTTTAAACAAGCATCATACACCAAATACACACATTATTTTTTAAACCTCCTTTAGATGCCATTGTTTGGTCGTGTTCTTGTTAAATTTCTTGTGTTTAATGAAGTGTTGAAGTTAAGTGATAGAACTCGGTAACAGTAATGGCTTTCCGAATATTTGCGTCCATTATCCTTAACGTGATTTATACGTTTTACCTCGCCAGGTCGAGGCTGGAGTACTTAGCGTTTAATATAGAGTTTCTCTTCGAGAGTTCTCGGACCGAGAATTCCCGGGAAATTTTGCCTTACTCGAGACGAGAAAAAAGTGGTCGAGAAGTCGAGAAATCGAGAAATTCAGTCTAAAATTCAAAAAACTTAATAACGCGCTTGCGCGTGCGACGCGGTGTGTGAGTGACCGCCACAGACACTAAAAGCAATATTGAAACTGTTTTAACAAGAAGCTTGATTAAAAAAGAGTTTCAGTTATATGAATCAACTGGCAAAAGAACACCTAATCTGGAAAACTTGTATAATGCTGTTATGTCAGCAAAACCTACATCGACAGAAAATGAACGGGTTTTCTCATTGTCTGGAAACTTTGTGACAAAAATACGAAACCGATTGTCAGATGATGCTATAAACGCTCTCGTATTTTTAAAGGCTTATTTCATTCATAACAAGACATAGTGGGCTAACTTTTAAAGCAGTTTCGCTTTAAATTGTGATTATCATTATAACTACAAGATTATTAATTATTTATTAGGTTCTATTGATTACTTAAGTAACGAAAAGACTATCCATTTATAAGAAATATTGAATAGTTGATACAAAGACTAAACTAAGGTACCTTGCTCGTAATTATTAAGCTAGGCTGATTGTTATTTTATTTATGCCTGACTGAAAAACTGACGTTTTATTTTATGCGACATAATTGTAAAGTTTGTAGTACATACAGGGACTAAAAGTAAGTTATTTAGTATGTAAGGTACTAAGTTTTACTGTGGTGACATGATGACATTGTTTTTTTGAAGATATTTTATTTTTAATTATTTTTTTTTCTATTATTTTTGATTTAGTTAAAGTTAATGTATGTATGTATAATTATATTTTTTTATTATAAATATATTTAGCGTAATTGAGAGGTGGTCTAATATAAATTTGTATGATGTTCTTGTTAATGTAAACTGAATATTACAATAAAGTGTACTAATGAAGTTATGGAAAATTTTATTTGTTTATTCCAAAGAAGAGGAAACCCACATGGCTGAGTTGTACTTAGTCATGTGACAGTGTATTCGTACAAAAACGGCGATAGGCCTGCCCGCTATCACGTGAGTACACTGTCTAAGCAAAACGTGGGTACCTTCTCTGGAAACTAGATGGCGCTTGCCATGTGAGTTCAGGAGTATTGGTACCTCTGCCAACCACTTCGGGGATAAAACGGCGTGAACGTTTATGTTATGTTATGTTTATGTTATTCCAAAGAAAAAGACTATTTTTTTATTTGTTTGCTAACTACTAATTGTTTGTAGAAATAATGATTAAAAGATCTCGCTAGAGCTTATTTCGCTTAATTAAAGATTTCTGTACTTAAAGTCAAATGAAACTAAAAATAAACGTTGTTTATATAATATATTATATATATTTTTTTATTGATCTACAAAACCAAGTACAAAATTAGGAAAGTAACAATACAACAATATTGACGCATGTTTTTCTTTTGCACTCCACTTGATGTAGATACTGCATGCTCGTTAATACATAAATAAATATTTTATCTTAGACCTATGATTGTAAACACAAGAACAAAAAAAAATACATTAAAAATTTAACACTAAGAACACTAAAAAAATTAAATAAAATCAGACAACAAGGAATGAAAAAGAAGATAAAAAAGATAAAAAATAAAAAAAATAATTAAATATGGAGCACTATAATAAATTGATAATGAGTGTTTCACGGCTGCCAAGCTATCATTAAATATATCTAAAAGAGATCGAACTGAGTTTGTTGACGAACACATGCGATAAATAGGGGAGTGAGTTCCTAGATTGGTTCTTACTGACGGAAGACGAAAAATTTTATTATTTTGAAACCTACTACAGGATCGTGGAATTGAGATAGTCATAAATAATGACATAGTCTTTTATCATAAGAAGTTAGGGTATGACACAGGCTATCATTGAAGCTTAACATGTTGTTGAATATTACATAAAAAGCGTAGTTTTATTGTTAAATCACACATTATTTTTTTAAAAAATCCATATTTCTCGACAACCCGGGAATTCCCGGGAAATATTGGTCGAGAATTCTCGTGCTCCGGGAAATGAAAAAGGTCGAGAAATGAGAAACCCTAGTTTAATAAGAAGCGGTTTATGGAAAAATCTTTGCCGAGTTTCGCGTTTGAATGGATTATGTCAACTTTTTAACAACCGATTACATTTAGAGTTTGATTGCTTTTAAATTTCTCTGATGAAAAAGGCATAAGGTTCTACTTCTGAATGTGCCTTTTCTTCAGACATATATGGGTGTGGTCCGTTCATTATGATTATTCGATTAGAAAAATCTAGGAAACTCACATGGCCGATTTATGGAAAGTGCCTAATCTGAGTGCCAAGCAACAAAAGTGACAGGTTATGAATACCTCCGTCACTCCTTTCTAAATATGCGGAGTTCACGATGACAATGTTTCGATATTATGCCGTGTAGTGTCGGCTATGCCGTGTAGTGTCGGCTTAGAATAGCACTACCCCATTTCTTCCGGTGAGTGTACGTAACAGGCGACTAACGGTATAGGGCTTTTAAAGGATTTTTGGGCGATGCGGTTGGAGACCTATCACCAACAACCTCTATTTTACCATCTTTTCCCCACTGGAATTTCCCAAAGTGGCTGAGGAATTTTTAATACCTTCTAGGGATCTATAGCCGTGAGTATATGAAGGATGAATCGTCGCATCTTGTACGACTATAATAATTGAGGAGTAGTCGAAAACACGCTTGACATGACTTAACATCTATGTCACTATATTATTTTATTTATTTTATTTTTTCGGTATACTTACAGCAAATCATTCAGTTAGTGTTTATAAAGTATGCTTATACTTTTCCAGCTATATCATGTGCAGGAGCAAGTTGTATATAGGCATTATATTTCGATGTTGTGTATGTTAACTCGCTTCTCATTATTAACTTTCCAATATCCTTTCCAACAACTTTATAATAAATTATTTTAAAAAGTTCTTAATCACGATCGTATTATAACAGAAAAAACCGTGATACCCCAGTGGGTAGAACACTCGGTTATCGTGCAAACGACTAGTGTTCAAATCCTGGGTCGTGCCTACACCAATTTGTCTTTTCTAAAGACATTATGTGGTTAATTTATCATGGTTGTTAACGGTGAGGGAAAACATCGTGAGGAAACCCACATGGCTGAGTTGTACTTAGTCATGTGACAGTGTATTCGTACAAAACGGCGATAGGCCTGCCCCCTATCACGTGAGTACACTGTCCATGCAAAACGTGGGTGCTCTGAACAGCAGGTGACAAAGTCACGTGATGTTCAGAAGTATTAGTACCTCTGCCAACCCCTTCGGGGATATTCGGCGTCAACGTTTATGTTATGTTATGTTATTATAACAGAAATTGACGCGCACGAATTCGCGGGCAACAGCTAGTAATACAATACAACCTAACTTGTTACTTATGAAAAATTAAAATGTAGGTGTTTTTGTATCTAGAACGTTTCGCCTTAACGATATCGAAAAATGCCTTTAAAATGAGGTAAAAATCGTTTTAGTATACATTTAGTTAAATATGAGACATTTAGGTTGATTTAGGATAAAATAGTTCTATTTTGATAAATTGAAAAAGAATAAAACTACGAAATAATTACTCTACGCAATAACCTCAAAAATATATCGTTTAAAACGATAACGAGTTACGAAAATCATTCTAATAAATTTTAGTTTATCGCAATCCTCCTCCTTTCAATAACACAGTTCAGAACAACACAAATAATATTTCTACATTAAAGAAATATTGGCACAACTGAATGAAGGCCGATGTTAGTTTGTTTCTTTGTTCTCAGTGTTTTGGCAGTGAGGAAAGGTGAACCCATTGTTAAGCTGCTTACCAAATAAAACCCAAACAACAGGATTACGAGACGAAACCATTTTACGAAGCACTTACAATTACAACGATATTTAAACGTTATTTTGCTTTTATCTTTTCACCTAAAAATGAAATAAAATGAGACTATAATATTACAATGACCGCGTTGTATTACTTGCATATGAATTTAATTAGGGTTCATACCAAGTTATGACATTTCTGTATAACTTTTGTCTGTTTTTTGCGGCTAATCTCGGATTTGGTTGGACTGATCTTAATGAACGAAGAATAAAAGAGCATGTATGAAAAGATTGATGGATGTGAATGAAGTTAGAGAGGTTTGTCAGGATCGTACAAAGTGGCGATCGATAGTCTCTGCTTACCCCAATGGGAACTAACGGCGTGAGAATATGTATGTATGTATGTATGATCTTAATGAGATATTCACTGGCATTTAGCTGTAGTAAACAATTTACGAACCTTAACTACTCGACCCTAATGGGTTATCCTGTATATTTAAGCCTTCGTTTCAAATATCACCAATACTTTTATTGACTATCTTTTCCTCTTACAAGTTCAGAATGTTTTTATTGTGAAGCTCTGGCAAAAACTTTTTGGTACAATAGTGGTTGTCAATGATGAAAGAAAGCGTAAGTATTTAATGTATATTCTCATAAGTAATGAAATATTGATATACTATAGAAATTAAATTTCGAGTCAAGACTGAGTATTTCCTATATATTATAGTGCTTAGTAATAAAACAAAGTTTCCTCTCTGCTAAAGGTAAATCCTGTAAAGAAAAGCATTAAAATAGAGCCACAATTCCTGAGATTTTTACTGAAAAGCGAAACCTGCAGAGAAGCTCGTAAATAACGATAAAGCAACTGCTTCGAATATACTTCGCGTTATGAAGTTCCTAGAATGTAGTGCCTCTTAATGTGCTCACAGACTTTCTTTAACGCCTTTCCTTAGGTAATTTAGCTAAGTTAAACAGACGCTGAGAATACTTTGGAAAAACAATTCTAAGTTTGTTTGACATCACAATGTGTTACACAACACGACACACATATTACAGAGGCTTAAGATTTTGAAAAGAATAGAAGTAAGTAAGATAGTTTCTTTTGTCTTTTTTATTAGTTTTATTAGTTTTTGATCACTTTTTTATTAGTTTTTGGTGCTTGTTTCGTATTTTAACACATGTTTCACAAAATAAACGTATGCTGACATTATTTTTTAATTATTTGAATTAAAATTTAGCTTTTGCAGGTTACATAACTACAAAACTACCCGCTTTTAGTTTCCCTATGCACAACCAGAACGTCTGAGAAAAATCATTTGTGCTCATAGGGATTTATAGCCGTGAGTATATGTATGCATACTCAGTTAAAGGCTTAAGGATTTACCGGTAGCGTCGCTGAGGTGGTGTCAAAGTAACTATTCCATGCGGACGAAGTCGCAAGCAAAAGCTAGTCAAATAATATTTATTTAGTGTATATTTTATTTCTTATACTTTTTCATATATTTTATAAGTCATACAAGTGAGAGCATGCAGAAATAAAAAGCGAAAACTTTTCCCCACTGAAAAAAATACCATGGAATTGTTAATTATTTTTTTTACTCTATATATGTAAGCGTTTGCTATCGTAGGGTTAAGTCAGTTTCACATCCACATCATCTCTGCTAGATGTTCGATATGAACAGTTTTTAGTTGATGCTTTCGGCTTTATACCAGATTTATTGACGATTTCTACATCATCATCACATCACGGATTTCTTCGGCAAATTAAAACCAAGTAAGAACAGATCCTCCAATTCGTCATCAAAATAATCCACTAGTGCCAACGTTTAGTTTTTATATCACTAGCTTCGATCATATATACCAAAGATACACCAACAAAGCACGAAAAACGGCCCGACCGAACAGTGCTTTTTTATAAGATAAGCACTGTTTCACTGACAGTCGCGTGTTAGATCTTGCAATAAATAATAGGTCTTAAGAAAATGCGGTAAGGTCGATAATTGTAGAAAAATAAATATTTAGTTGTCAAACGGTCTTGTCATTCTCGCGGTCCACTTCTGTGCGTTGAATTTGTATGGAGTGCGGCATCTTTGGTATATATGATCGAAGATCACTAGCTGTTAAAACAAAATAAACAACATGCCAACATAAACTTACGTCATTATTTCCATAAATAAAATAACATCATCATTTATTTCAAAATGAAAGCAAACATTTGTTTTTAAATGTAAAATTTTCATTTACTTAAAATATACTTCTACTTCGGATTGGGAAGGTGTATTATGGAGTAACGTAAGAAACTCATCATACACATCTCTTTTATGTCCATCACAATTTTGGTGTTAGTCCAGAAACATTCTGCACAAAGCCCAAGATCATAAAATTGTCATTCATGTAATCAGGCAGAGACTATCAATCACGATCCTGGCAAACCTCACAAGCGCACGGAGGACTAATACTTTTTAACTTTATTTTTCTGACTTCCTTTGCTGTGTAGTGTCGACTTAAAATAGCACTACTCCATTTCTTCCGGTGGGTGTACGTAAGAGGCGACTAACGGTATTGGGGCTTTTAAGGGATTTTTGGGCGATGCGGTTGGAGACCCATCACCAACAACAACAACCTTTACTTTACCATCATTTCCCCACTAATTTTTCCAAAAGTGGCTGAGAAATTTTTAATTCCTTGGTTCTGGCTACCCTTTTTATGGATTTATACCCGTGAGTATATGTTTTTAGGAGAACTGCATAGCAACTCGAACCTTCTAACAACGATTAGAGCATCATCCAACTTCTTAAATGTCAATCAACTTAAAGTTTCTGAGACATAGTAATTCTTATACATTTGTCCTCGCGATACGGGCTTAGCCTAGTGCGAGGGCAAATGTAAACTTAAATTGTAAATTTGTAGTTTTAGTAAATAAAGAAGTTCTTTTTTTTCGTATACCGTGACTCGTATAACAGTTTTTCTGTTTTATTAATTAAAAAAACACTGTTGGACGATGTTAAAGCTATATGAAATTATTTTCGTTTTTGTACATAAAACGGCCCTGAAAAACTGATGTCAGATTTTCTGCTCAGAATAATATTAGAACAAAGTTTTTTCAGCCAAGTCGTGTTGCGACAGAACTGTTCGAGACCAGTTTTTCTTTATTTTTATATAAAATTGTTTCGTGTTTTGCTGAAGTTGGATCTTGTCGTATGACACGGTAACACGTGTTTGTGACTTCGTAACTTTGCTACTATTCTGAAACACTTGTCGGTTTTTTTCTACTGAAAGCGAACGCAAAATAATGACTGAAAAAAACTCTTTATGAAGTTTACTCAATAAAAACTTTTTTTGAATCTATACTGTTCGAAATTATTCTAACAAAATTCAAAACTAACACTGTTTTTGCATATATATATATATATATATATATATTAATATATTGATAATCCACTCTAAATATCTCCATTACAGACATCTAACGCCATTATATTTTATAGTTTTAGGTGGATTACTTTATTTAAACACTCTCTAAAATTCATGTACAAAGTTTCAGCTTCAGCTGACTCTGTTAAAATATAATCAAAAGCAGAGCACGTATCATACACCGAGCAAACTTTTAGCGAAGATGAAAATCCAATTGGCAAGTTGCTGTAACGTCGCTGTCAAAATTCGCATAACTTTCACCCAGTTTTCCGTTTGGCCGCCGGCCACCGGCCGTTACCGGTTCCAACCGGTGCTAACCGGATCAGACTGGATCAAACCAGATCAAACGGACGTAACACCGAACCATAATAGGATTTTGGCGCCACCGGATTTTGAGCAACGTTATTTTTACTATGCTTTTGTGTTTTTATTAAATTGACACCTCAGATTGACATGCGCTTGGAGTTACAGAACGATTTGTTTGTTTTCACTCAGTTTGGGATTGTGATTGGATTGGCGAGCGTGTTTGTCTTTTATATACAAAATACAATAGCTTAGTTTGTTTGGCAATATTTTGATTTGTTATATGAATAGATTTGGTTATCTATTGATATTAGATATTATGAAAAAGAAATTAAGGCTTTGCAATTTACAATTCCAAAGTTGCATCTGAATAAATTCTGATGATGGGTTTTAATAATTTATTGAATATATAATAAAATATAAGTAGATATACTAATAACTAAAGATCCCACAAAAAGAAAAGTCGAAGCTAAGGAATAAGAAATGCTTTAGCCACTTTAGAACGTTTAGCACGGAAGATTAAAATAAAGGATGGTGATGAGTGTCGAGCCATATAGCCCAAAACATTGTCTCTTGCAAGAACCGAGGCAAACATAGAGATATAAGCTGACACACAACACATTCCCATAATTACAATGGCTCTAGTAATTTTATTACAGCGATATCTAACCACGGGTAAATTAGGTTATAATGTAATACAAATTTGATAGGTAATTCATGTTGTGTACCGAGTTATCGTTATACAACCAATTACGATCACAGTATTGTATGTGTTGAAAAATATATAATTCGTCCGATGTTAACTTCGAAAATAGACAATACTATGAGAACATTAAATACATTTAGTTACAAAAAACATAATTAATGATGAAACTTACAATAACAGAAACTCTGACTTATTTTTATAAGTACTATACTATAGTCCGACTGCTGGGCAAAAGCCTCCCCTTTTTTGAATTAAATATAGTTTGTGATATTAATAAATAATAAACGTTCACGCCGAATATCCCCGAAGGGGTTGGCAGAGGTACTAATACTTCTGAACATCACGTGACTTTGTCACCTGGTGTTCAGAGTACCCACGTTTTGCATGGACAGTGTACTCACGTGATAGGGGGCAAGCCTATCGCCGTTTTGTACGAATACACTGTCACATGACTAAGTACAACTCAGCCATGTGGGTTTCCTCACGATGTTTTCCCTCACCGTTAACAACCATGATAAATTAACCACACATATGTCTTTAGAAAAGACAAATTGGTGTAGGCCCGACCCAGGATTTGAACACTAGTCGTTTGCACGCTAACCGAGTGTTCTACCCACTAGGCTATCACGGTTGTAATACAAGTTATTAATATGATTTTTCAATCGTGTGCCGCAAAAGTTCTGGTCATTGTATTCAAATATTTAGGATAATTTCTTCAGAGTATTTAGATGTGAAGTAGTACTATACTGTTCCACATCTGCCCGCATCTTAATAGTACCATTATACATAGTCATACTTTGATTGGTGGAGATTTAGGAATCGACTACAAAGTGTATGTTACCATTATTTTACTACTACAAACTGTATATTACCAGAAAACCAGCTCCCCAGCAGTGTGTTGGGAACCTAGCTGAGGTATTTTGCCTTTTTGTTGCCATCTTTTCTTTTTAAATTGTAACATTTCTATATGTTGTCATTGTGTTTGGTAACAAATAAATATCTTTTATTTTTTTAACCGACTTCAAAAAAAGGAGTGTTCTCAATTCGACCGTATATTTTTTTTTTTTTTTTTTTATGTATGTTCGCCGATTACTTCGCCATTTGTGAACCGATTTTGATTATTATTTTTTTGTTCGAAAGAAGATACTCCCGGATTGGTACCATGGTAAGGGTGTCAGGGTCTGATGATGGGATCTTGGAGAAATCGAGGGGAACCCTGAAATTTTATAGGCAAATGTACCGCGTTTTACATATTTTATGAACAAGTATTGGCATTTGCTTCTGAAAATCATATTGTTATGCTGCTGAGCTGATGATGGAAGGTGTGGGTCCTTAATCACTAGGAGTAAGGAAACAGTTCTTTCACCATTCTATAAAGATTTATGCTCCTCTTCGTAGCTTTTATGAAGATAATACAGGTTCACTCAACATTTCTTTTGTTATGTTATTGTTACCGAGAAAGTACCATAAGACCAGGATCTGATGATGGCATCCCAGGAAATCGAGGGGACTGTCGAAACTCACAATCATGTCACAGTGTATTTGTTCAAAACGCCGATAGGCCTGCTCTGTATAACGTGAGAACGTGGGTCCAAGCAAAGCGTGGGTACTCTGAACAACAGGTGACAATGTCACGTGATATTCAGAAGTATTACTACCTCTGCTAACCCCTTCGGGGATATTCGGCGTGAACGTTTGAGTCTTTCTTGAGATGTAGAATTGTAGACCATCGCCTTTCGAGGGATTTCAAGAACAATGTAAAGTTACATATAGTTGAGCCTATTTAATATCGTATAATAATAGAAATACCGCAAATACGAAGAATAATAGGTACAGTAACTGTCGCACTGCCTAATACGAGAGGCATCTTTGCCAGGTCTACCCATCTCTAAAACTCGTAAAATAAAATAACTTTTAACAAAAAGAAAACCGACTTCATAGCGGGAAAAACAAACGAAAATAAACAATCTAGTACTAAAAAGTACGAAATAAGGTTTTTAATTGAATATGAGTACTGTGATTAATACCTTAGCAATTTCTTTATTCCACACGCGTCAGTTCAACCTACCTAAATATTAAAATTCTCTTAAATTAATTTTTGAGTCGGTGCCAGTCAAACAAAAGTGAATTCACCCTACTATCTATCTCTGATTATTACAATCAAAACAATATATATCTATCGCCTAACGTTCTAAATGGTAATACGTACAAAAATAAATTTACCCTACAACTACAAGGTATCCTATATTGTACATGTGTATGAAGTGCGAAATACACACTTATTATTGTCAATCATCCCGCAGGCTGGCACCGGCTCACAAATTAATTTAAGAGAATTTTAATATTTAGGTAGGTTGAACTGACGCGTGTGGAATAAAGAAATTGCTAAGGTATTAATCACAGTACTCATATTCAATTAAAAACCTTATTTCGTACTTTTTAGTACTAGATTGTTTATTTTCGTTTGTTTTTCCCGCTATGAAGTCGGTTTTCTTTTTGTTAAAAGTTATTTTTTCTATTTTGCCTCTCACTTTAAAGGTAAGTTGGTACTAAATCTCTGACTGACCCTTTCAACCAATTTAACCGAAAGATCAACTAGATTGCTAATATTCAACGCAACATGCCTAAATCTGAAATGTATGAAAGGATGACAAAACTGATCCCCAATATCTCACGCTAATGGTTTACAGCCTAATAATAATTCATAATCCGCAGTGAAAACCCGCAAGTAATTAATGATTCCCGCATTTAAACTGTGTAACAGCGCGTGTCGCGAGCCCCGTGCTACAATATGTATCTGCCAAATGTAGTTTAACATTTCACATGAGATCGGCC
The DNA here is from genome assembly GCA_963576735.1 of Bedellia somnulentella. NCBI lineage: Eukaryota > Metazoa > Arthropoda > Insecta > Lepidoptera > Bedelliidae > Bedellia > Bedellia somnulentella. Next base: position 18,259,958 of record OY755184.1, read on the forward strand.
CTTCTTAATGAACCCTTCAGACGTGATCCCTCGGGGAAGACAGATGATACGAATGTTCGCTGTTATTCGAAAACATCGATATGTACAGGGTGGAGCATAAGTTTGGGACAGGTGGAATGGAATAAGGCTTAGAAATATAAGAAATATATTTTCAGTTTTCTGCAATAGATTTACAGATTAATATTAAGTTTGAAAGGCTTACCAACATTTCGATAAAACATTTTAATTCAAACTGATTGTTGCTTGCAGCAAATAAAGTTTTTTTGTTTAGTTATTGCAAGTATATTTTTACAAATAATTAACAAATTCTTAGCATTTAGCTATTGTACTGAAAACACCTGATAAAAGTATACATTTGAAGTCTAAAACAATAATAGAAAAATATTACAATATTTTATAATACATTTCCACCATGTAATGGTTTTTCATACAATGTTCATTTAGATAGGAAAAAGGTGTACCATCAATAGCCATGGTTTAACCATATTATGATATCAATCATCACAATATCGTAACTAGACAATTTCAATGTGAAGTGTTAGTTTATCTGCCAACCCGTTTGTTTATATATAGGCCATTTATTTAAAAGTAACTATGTATCAAACCTCCTGTATGCAAATTAAATTATTCTCAATTTCACAGTCGGTGCTTAACTAATATCTCTTTGCTTTTCCCAATGTAATACATACATACATACATACACATACTCACGGTTGTAAATCCCTAAAAGAATCCATTCATACATCATTTTTAAGGGATTTTTGGGCGATGCGGTTGGAGACCCATCACCAACAACCTTTATTCTACCATCTTTTCCCCACTCAACTTCCAAAAGTGGATGAGAAATTTCTAATTTCTCAGCTCTGGCTACCCCTTTTAGGGATTTATAGCCGTGAGTATATGTATGTATACATCATCTCTTCTTCTTAAAGTGCCGCTCCATCACTGGAGGTTGGCAATCAGCTCTTTGCAACGCTCTCTGTTCATGCATGTTCTGAACAATTCTTCCACGGTTTTTAAGCCGGTCCATTCTTTGATGTTGCACAACCATGACATCTTCCTTCTTCCTGGCCTTCTTTTTCCTTCTATTTTTCCCATCATTATGGTGTGTAGCAGCGTGTAGCGTTCGTGTCGCAAAACGTGTCCCAAGTAAGAGACTTTGCGCTGCTTGATGGTATTCACGAGTTCGACCTTTTTACGTATGCGCCTGAGGACTTCGACGTTAGTGACTTTATCCGTCCAGCTAATACGGAGCATCCGTCTGTAGCACCACATCTCAAATGCTTCAAGTCTCTTTCTCAGGTCCTCTTTAATGGTCCATGATTCACATCCATACAGAACGATGGGCCATATGTAGCACTGCAGAAGCTTATTACGGAGTTTGATGCAAAGTTTTCGACAGCACAGAACTTTCCTCATGCACATGAATGACGCTCGGGCTATTTCGATACGCACGCGTATTTCAGTATCGCTCTCCCATGAGTCAGTCAGCCAGGAGCCGAGGTACTTGTACTTGTCGACTCTTTCGACGATGTTCGCTCCTATCCGCAGGTCTGCTTGCTGTAGAGGACCGCTGCTAGCCACGATCATGAACTTCGTTTTCGATATATTCATATTCAATCCGACCTTTCTGCTACACTCATGGACTTTATCCACAATCTGCTGGAGACCTTCTAGGGTGGATGCTAGTAGGACAGTGTCATCCGCGTATCTCAGGTTATTCACCACACGACCATTGACGACGACTCCTGCATCCACATCTTCAAGTGCTTCCTTAATTATTGCTTCGGAGTATATTGAATTATAATCATACAAACATACATATACTCACGGCTATAAATCCCTAGATGGGGTAGCCAGAGCTAAGGAATGACAAATTCCTCAGCCACCTTTGGGAAGTTGAGTGGGGAAAAGATGGTAAAATAAAGGTTGTTGGTGATGGGTGTCCAACCGCATCGCCCAAAAATCCCTTAAAACGCCCCAAGTCCGTTAGTCGCCTCTTACGTACACCCACCGGAAGAAATGGGGTAGTGCTATTCTAATCATACACAGCTGTGTAGTGTCGGCTCTATATTTTATTATTAACAATTCAGATGTTTAGTCGTTTCTAGTTTTATAGATAAACATATTTTGAAAATCGATGGAGACCATCCCTTTTGTTAAATACGATATGAAAAGTTTAGCTACCAAAATACACTGAGTAATATTTTAGTACAAATCGATAACAAACACAAGACAATATACACTTTCACAAAAGTATTTTTTTCTCTGTCAGATATAAATGTGTCCACCACGGTCGTTTTTATATCGTTATTTCATTAAATTCATTTGATAGCAAGAGGTCCAATATTAAGGCGATAATTTTCTTAACACAATGTTCAAACTCTAGAGAACTATCTAAGTAATTTCTGCAAACTATTTTAAAGAGCCCTTAGAGATCATCTTGGCCATAATTTAGGCAACTACAGTCCCCCGACTGAGAGAATTCCTAGCCCAAGGCAGCCACGTAATTTTCTACAAATGACTGTTACATTTTATGTATGCACCTCAAGTGTAAAGTCTTCATTAAAGTGTATTAACAGAATATCTTTTCGTTACGTTTATGTCTCATTTAATATTGATGTGTTTATATGTAAGCTTAGTGTCGAAAGGGTTTATGAAACTAATATAAAGTGTTTTTAGAAGAACCTAAAAATGATATATTTTAAGACTAATAAGAATGGGAGTGTTGAAGTAGT
>OY755185.1:0-20914 GCA_963576735.1 Bedellia somnulentella
TTAGCGTGGTTTTTTTGTAACTAGTGATTTGCTGCTTGGTCGCCTTGGCAGAGCAAAGGCGAATGTTCCTAAAGAGCTTATTCCATTACACTTTGTCGTTGATGAATTCAGACGTCCTTCGAAGTTACTGCCGCAGCCGCTTGTTATTCCACTACACAAATTTCAGTTTGAACGTTATTCCACTAGTCTGAATTCAGATTCTGTGGCTTTCAGACGTCTTCATTCAGACAAATGGAATAAGCTCTTAAGCTATATCGGATAGAGATAGATAAAGCGTCCTAGTGACCAAGCAGGGGGCTTACGTCAAACAGCGCAGCGGTTGCGACTCTCGGAAGGCCAATGTCAGTGGCAGACAAAGGAGATACTAATTTGGGGTGCTTCGACAAGGCCGGTGAAGTCGGCGTCGAGTGGCATGTTCGATGTCTACGAGAAGCCTGTGAGGCCTTTAAATCGCGCGTAATCACAGATTCTGTGTTAATTCGCATATATCGATATAATAGAAGTGATACTGATATTCAGTTAGCCCCAGATGTGAAGTGACACTCGAATTTAATACCCATTATGGATATAAATAATAATGCATTTGAACGGACAATCTGCTTTAACCTAATTAATTGTAGAGTTTGTTTATTTTAGTCAGAGACGTTTATCGATAATCTATAATAGCCTATTCTGGGATATATTGTATTTCAATTAGAAACCAACCATTTATTTGGTACAAACAGTAAGTTTAGGAACTAAATAGACATATTTTAAATATATATCGCTAATATCATACAATTTACATATTTACGAGATACTTACACAATTGCGTTAACAAGACTTATTGACTGTGTAAAGTTAAATTATAATTACCTTAATAGATTTTCAAATAATTTCTATAATAACCCTTGATGTACATCCATTGCAAGGAATTAGGCTTCCTGAAAGTCCACAATCTTCAGTAAGTCCTCGTCTCACTTTGTGAAGGCCTACTCGCACTGAACGCTTTCTCATATTTCAATTATTAAAATGAAACAGGTAAAGAGACTTAATGAAATTAACAGTATGTATGGGCTAAGCGACTGAGAGATTAGAAGCTTTCAAAATTCAAGTTATAAGACCTCTTATTAACCATTTTAAAGTGATTTTTAATTCAACCACCTATATCTTAATTTCCAAAGACGAGGAAATGCCAAATCTGACACTGCCTGATTTAATGACGGCTTCTGAGCTATGAGTTTATACTCAAATTCAAATATATTTATTGCAATATATATTAGGTAGCTAAAATAAGTGTGTATAAAGTCGATCATACACTTGACATGCTGTGGAAGAAATGGGAGCTTAAAAGCTCTTTTAATTCCATATAAACAGAACCTACCAGGAGACGAACCAAATCAGATTACCTGCAGAGGCGCCTGCAAACAAATTACATTAGAAACGAGCGCCTGTTGCCATCTTGCTAAAACATATTATTTTTAACGTCGGGTACAATATTACATTTACTGTGTAGATCATTGTTCAAAGATGGTTGTGTGATTATGTTAGCATTTTTTCCGAAGCGATAATGACATGGTATAGGTGAAGTTAAAATTGTAGGAATCGCTCGGTAATGGTAAACCTTTTGTTTTTTCATTAGACTCGTGCGTCCTGTCGCATACGTTTTGTTATTGGATAGCGCAGACTGAATTAGTTTAGGAAGTAAATAGATATATTTTATACATATACCGCCAATACCATAAAATTTACGTATCTACGAGAGAATAAAAAAGTTCCAATATTAATAAACAACGCCTTGATTTTTATAGTGCAAGAATACTAGTGAATTAGCATAATAACAACAGTTTAGGTATCGCTAAGTCGAGCGCGAATCAAACACTGCCGTACCATCGTTTTCTGGAACCGTTTCGCCGCATTTTCAGGGCCCCATTCGAGAACCTCTGGATAGGATAAAACGCTGAAACTTTCGTCACCTAGAAATTCGTAATCACACACTTTAAATCCAAAATTTCATTTTTATTAGTTAATATTACATGACTTGGCCGTTGAACATTCTTGACACGTTTAGTAAGTTATTAGCAGATTTATTCAAATCTTCTATACAGACGGCGTACAGACGGATATTCTTCTAGACGGGGGCGTATACCCGAGGTCGCGGGTTCGAATCCCGCCTGTGTCGAAATTTTTCTTTCCTTTATTTATTCTTATTTATTAATTATTAGTTATAATCCCCACATGAGGTTTTCATGAACAAAAAAAGATTTAAATCTTCTAAACTTCTTTGCCGATTATGTAGAGCCACTTAAAAAAAAAAGTGATTCTAATCTATCTTTTTTTTAGTTATGAGAACTCTGGTGACTATTTATATGTTTCCCTTAAACTTTAATCATAATCTACTCATTTCAAGTCAACGGCCAAGTCACGTAAAATAACTATAATAGTAAATAAATCTCAGTAAGGAACCTTAGACTTGGCTCCACTTATTTTTGATACTTCATTACTTTTTAGAGATAAACAAGCAGCTCTATCGAGACTTGGCTAGTTTTTTACATTTACATATTGTGTAAAATCCCCGCAAAACTCTTTTTGACACTTACATTCATTCATCTTGTTATGTTATTCTTTCATTCACTCACTTCAGACTACTACCTTTGCTCTATCAAAGTCCTTCATCACCATTCTCCTCTACTATTATCAACTGATGAAAATTAGTCGATATATTTTCAGTCCAATTAATAAATATATAATTACATACATAATTATATATACTCACGGCTAAAAATCCAATAAACATGGTAGCCAGAGCTTAAGAGCTACAAGCCACATTTTGAAATTGATAGGGGACGAGATGTTATAAATAAAGTATCGTTGGTGATGGGTCTCTAACCGGATCGCCCAAAAACCACTTTGAAAAACCCCATACCCTTAGTCGCCTCTTACGACATCCGTGGGTAGAAAAGGGTAGTGACATTCTAAGCGCGCCCTATATTTACCATTATGTTAAAAACAAGACAAATCTTAGTCAAATGATTAACCACCAAATGGTTAGCCTTGAACTCGACCGTAAACCGTACAGCAGCTTTCAAATGTAGGTTTTAAATAGATCAGAGTAAAAATAGTCTTTGTGAATGGAGCTTTTAGTTGCGCGAGCTTTCGAATTTCCTTTACACGACTTCCGACTTCTGTTTCCGCTAAGATGGAAGCAAAAGGTTACCTGTGGGATGGTGCCAAAAATACACCTAAATGTCACAGTAACAAAGAAGAAATTCTATGTTGGTGGCTTAGGTCTTTGAAACACTTAATGAAAAGTTTCAATACCGCGTGAAGGTATTGTTGCTGTATTGATCTACGCTTTTTTATTTATTTAAGTAGATACTGATTATATTCTCATTATTCTGGGTAATATGGGTGGTGGAACATTTTAAGGGATTGGTGTGTGATCGGGTTGGAGACCCGTCCCCAACCTCCCCATATTTTGCTATCTTCAACCCACCCTATTTCCAATAATGTCAGAGGTATATCTCAAACTCAATCGTTTACGCTGTATATTCTCGAAGGGGCTGGTAGAGGTACTAATTCTTCTAAACATCACGTGATTTTGTCACCTGGTGTTCAGAGTATTCACGTTTTGCTTAGACAGTGTACTCACGTGATAGGGGGCAGGCCTATCGCCGCGCCGCCGTTTTGAAAGAATACACTGTCAAATGTCTAAGTACAACTTACAACCGTTAACAACCATGATAAATTGAATTCTGAAACTGTGACTACCCATTTTTAGATTTTATAGCCGTGACTATATGTTTGAATATATCTTATAGCTTGTTGAACTTACGCTATTCTTAATGATAAACGTCAAATCATAATATTATATACGTATTTGCTTATTCATACTCGGAATGGTTCACAGTGATGTAGTTTTATAGCCATTGTTGAAAAGTATTAAGTATAACATTTATTACAACATTTATTATGAGAAGTAATTACTGTGTATGCCATTTAAATATTAGGCTTGCAAGAAATAACCGCTAATAAATCATGTGGTTAGCATACAAAGATTTTGTTAGCAATAATTAAAATCAGGCTGCAATTCGAGTTCTGTAAATAATCATGACAATGGTCTGTAATTTAAACACAAACTGGTAGCGAGTTTTATTATGTATCTGCAAAATAAACAGTCACTCGGAAGAATAATTACTTGGTCAGCAAGATTATACATTCGGTTAGCAGAGAAAACATTTCTACACGCAACTTATTTGACTGTATAGCATATTTTAAATTTGGATGACAATTTAAATAATTGTTTTGCGTATTTATTGAAAAATCGTATTGTATTGGTTTGTGATGCTGCTAAAAGTATTTAAAACGCATTTCTTAAAGTTTTTGGAGATCACGTGGTAGTGCGCATGTGTTGGGCACACGCCAAAAAGAAAAATTCAAGAAAGGGTTGAAAGGATCAAAAGCAAGGTTTTGCGTGATAATATTTTGAATTATGTTAATTCATTGCATTCTATAACTCACGAAAATGTATTTGACGCAGCTTCTAACGCTTTTCTGCAAAAATATAAATATATCACTTATTTCAAAACACAGTAGTTAGAACTGTTAAAGACACTTCCAATCCAAGTGCTTTAACGGGCTCAAAACATAACAATCCAGAGGCGCGTCAGTCACGTCAAGCGCCATCAAAAAAGAGACAAACAGTTTCGTCTATAAAACCCGGATGACGGCTGCATCTTTCTTTCCTTTCATCACATTATTTCAAGCAAGAAGACACAGAAGACGCGAAGTCATTGTACAATTAAAGTTTATATAGCATAAACCCTAATACAGCTGTAACAGTTTCAAATAAATTCGTAATAAACGCAAATCGAACAAGTTGCCGTGTTATTTCTTCTACGCCACATTCTTCAAGGCCCTTACAACGTGGGTCAACTTTGTGAGCGAGCAGCAGGCGCACAACAGCCTGCTATCCTTCATTGGCGCCCGAACAGAAACTTCAGCCTACGCAGCAGAGGCACCACGACGAAGAACGAGAGAAAAGGAGGACCACGCCACGCCACGCCAAGCCGCCGGTGAAGAAGCCAGGTCCAAGGGTTGGACACAGCAGCCATCCCACCTGCCAGCATCTTACCGAGGAGAGTATCGTGAGCCAATCATTCCTTTCTTTTCCTCACCTTAAAACCCCTCACCACGGGCAAATTAGTCAAGATAATCAATAGATAATCAATTTACATCCATTAATATCTCAGCAATCCCTTTGTATTTTACATCAATCTTATCATAAATCTATTTAATTACCTAGAAAGCACATTACTTCCCATTTATTTCTTAAAAATTTTGAGGTTAGAATAGATTCTCAACGGCATGGTCCACATGATGAAATTAAAGTTGAACTGATTGCACAAGGCAATCACCACTCAGCTATTTCTGAGCCACAGCCGCTGGTTTCTGTGATCCAGTGTATGACATAGGCCTCCCATGTGCTACAGAGTTAGCGCATAACATTTACAAAGATAATTGCAACCTAACCTTACAGCAATTCATCTAACAGGCTCCAACGCCTCACCAAGTGGAATCAGCGCACTCTATTAAGGACATCCAGGTTATGTTTCATACCACATGTCAACTTAAATAGTTTCTTAATCATATCAATATCAGAATTTCAGCCTTGTCTTGCATTAATTACTTAGTTTTCAATATCTTAACTTCACTTTGGCATTTTAGTGTTTTTGTAAAACTAGTGAGCAACATAACTAATTTTACAAAACCACATGCTCTTCACTTAGGTTAATCAACCATATATTTTCTACAGCCATCAAGTGCACATGTGAATCATTGACTCACTTTGCTTATATACATTCACTCAATTAAGTAAAGGCAGCAGTTAAGGTACTCATACCTCACATGTGCCGGCAACTCTAGCAGCATATCAATCAACTCTTCACTTAATTCAATTAATTTCAATTTACAAACTTAATATTGGTTAGTTTCATGCCAGTTTCCGCTCTACCAAACGATTCAGGGATATATACTTACTACTGTTTCAAACAATTTCAGTGAACGTGAACTTCACCGAGGAACGCAGGCCTGCATCATTCAGCTGCTGCCTGTTGTCTCCAGCGGCGTCACCTTCACAAGGAGCGTAAACCGGTTTACAATTTACTTTAATTTTACATTCTTGCCACACCCTTTACTATAACAATTAACTCCAGAAATTTATCTATATACAGAACCTTTCACTTAACTAGTTACTTATCAATTATTAATTATTAATTTCCTTTTCAAAATGACTGACAGTGAATTATCAGTAAAAACAAATATTGCTCATGCCAGTCGAAGCTCAAGCCCTGCCAAAATGGCAAGCGATGAATATACTGTGCTTAAGTATAAACGCAGTTCCATCAAAGGGCAAATAACCCACTTTAAAAAATATTTATTTAATCTATTAGAATTGTGTGAATCCCATCCATTGTCATCAAGGGATGAACAGATGTTATCATTAAAGCTAGATAAGTTCTTGGAGTTAAACTCTCAATTTGAACACCTGCAATCACAAATGGAAGCTCTTAATTTTAGTAACTTAGATTATGAATTAGATGAAAGAGAACTCATATCAAATGAATTCTGTTCTTGTATTGTGAAGGCTCGAAATCTGCTCGGTGTCAACAAACCTGCAGACCAATTCCAAGATGCCACTGAAGGGTCAAAGGCCTCCCATCCATGCCACTGTAATGGTCAAGGCACAATGGGGTTTAGGCTACCTGAAATCACTATACCTAAGTTTGATGGTTCATACTTCAAATGGCTTGAATTCAGAGATACATTTGAATCATTAATTCACAATAATAATCATATTAAACCTATTCATAAATTTCATTACCTCTGCTCATACCTACAAGGTGAAGCAGCCAGGGTTATAGCAAATCTTGAGGTATCTGATTTCAATTATGTAGAAGCATGGAATATATTATGTGAAAGGTATAACAATACAAAACAATTAGTTAATAATCACCTTAGTGCACTTTTTAATCTCAAGGTTATGCAGAGTGAATCAGACAAGTCTCTTAGGTTTTTAAGTGATCACATCACCAAGAATGTTAGGGCTTTACAGACTTTAGGTCAACCAGTTCAACACTGGGATTCTATTTTAATTTATTTAGCTTCATCAAAGTTTGATCTAAATACTAATATCAAATGGGAAGAATACAAAGGCAATCTTCATTCAGAGTTGCCAACCTTTAATGACTTAAAAGAATTTTTAAAGATAAGAGCTGACATTTTAGAGACATTACCTCAAAGTAAGGTAAGGGTTAACACATCACAGGGTTCAAACAACAGTCATAATAATAATAATAGTCATGAATTTAAGCACTATTATAGTAACAACACTAAACAAACAATAAATCCACCTCAAGCCTTTATTGTTTCCACTTCAGGTAAGGTAAGTGATGAGGCTAGCAATCCTCAATTGCCCTCACGTTTACCCAATGCCACTCTAGCATCAACAGTTACAACTAATACTAATTTCAAGTGCCCCCTTTGCCAGGGTAAACATTTACTGTTCCGATGCTTACGTTTCAGAAAGCTCACATTGGCTGACAGACGGAGTAGGGTCACTGGGCTTAAGGTTTGCACAAATTGCCTTCGGTCTGACCATATGGTTGCCAAGTGTCCCTATGGAGACTGTCGTAAGTGTGGTGGACGCCATCACACTCTGATACACAGCTCTCCCCTTCTTCAAAATGATGTTGCTCCATCATCACATCCTGTCACTTCAATGCCTCAGTCGCTTTCTCTCAGTCCTCCAGTTTCCCCTTCAGGGATCATTCGCTCCACCGCCATGATTGACATCATCAATCCCCAAAATGGTAAGGTGGAGACAGTCAGATGCTTGCTAGATAGCGGCTCTGACTACTCTTTTCTTTCCGCTGACTTAAGGAATCGCCTTAAGTTAGCTTCCACACCCTCAATACACAACAGTGTTGCAGGCGTAGGGAACACCTTTCTTAACCTGAGACCACATCAGTGCTCAGCGTTAATTCGTGCCCGCACTGGCACATACTCACATCTTCACACCTTTTTGGTGTTGCCTTCCATAGCAAAAAGGCATTCTAATGAAGCCATTGATGTTTCAAATATCACTCTTCCCTCAGCTATCACATTAGCTGATCCTCAATTCAATCAACCACTAAAGGTTGACATTATGATTGGAGGCGATCTATTCTGGGATCTACTTGGCTCCGAAAGGCTCACCTTAGGTCCAGGCCTACCCATGCTGCATCATTCACAGCTAGGCTGGATTATAGCTGGCAAGATTTCCCATTCATTACCACAAAATTCACAAACTTGTAATTTTGTTAGTAGCAGTTCTTTTACCAAGTTAACTAGAACTCATAGACTGAAAACTAGACGTTTCTGTCCTCTCAGCCCACTCAAGGCAGCAGATTACCGTCTTGGTGATACTTACACCTTACCAAAACCAATTGGTTATTAATAACCTAAGTTGAATGAATTCATACACAACAAACATTCAACAATTGTTTATGGTTTACTTTTAATTTACATTTATATACAAATATTTTACTTTATACAATACTTATACACTTTACATCATCCTACACATGGATCAATCATTATTTGCTATTTTATTATGTCTTTCCTTCTAGATACAGTAAACAGCTGACTACCTAAAGGTCATTGACATCGAGGTAGTTGACCTTACAAGTTCATCGACTTTGAACTCTAGCATATACATATATTTTTAGATTCATTTATCAAATGTATTTGAATCAGAGCGATGATAAATCACCATGATTATCATCATCATCAACGGTGGTCATCATCATAATTTCTTTATGCTTTTATTTTCGCCAGGGGAAAACCCACGGAAATATTTTGTGACAATGGGCGAAATTTCGTTGCCGCAGCTAAGGAATTAAATTCATTTTTAACGACAATAAAGACTCATTTGTGCAGTTTGCTAATGTTCAAAATATTAACTTTAGATTTTGCCCGGTTTACGCCCCTAATTTCAACGGAAGCGCGGAAGCTGGCATTAAGCTTGCTAAGTTTCACATTAAACGCATCATGGGTAACACCCACCTCACATTCGAGGAATTATCTTTTCTTTTTGCCCAGGTTGAGGCTATCCTCAACAGTAGACCCATCGCTCCCCTTTCCTCCTCCCCAAATGATTTGGCAGTTCTCACACCGGGACACTTTCTCCTCGGCAGGTCACTCACGGCTCTTCCATCACCGGATCTGGCAGACTTACCGACGAAGAGATTGGATCGCATTCAACTGTTGGAGCAGCTACGGCAAACATTTTGGAGGAGATGGCACAGAGAATATTTATCAGAGCTACAACAGCGAACTCAATGGCGAGTAAGATGTAGAGACTTGCGCATGGGTGATCTTGTCCTAATAAGCGAAGATAACTCTCCACCTCTGTTATGGCGAAGAGGGCGAGTCACTAAACTATATCCAGGAGCAGATGGTGTCCCGAGAGTGGCCGATATCAAAGACCATGCAATCGACAGTAAGGCGAGCCATAAATCGCTTGTGCCTACTTGTAGATGAAGATTGAAGACTCGTCTTCAATGGCCCCCCAGTATGTTAAAGACACTTCCAATCCAAGTGCTTTAACGGGCTCAAAACATAACAATCCAGAGGCGCGTCAGTCACGTCAAGCGCCATCAAAAAAGAGACAAACAGTTTCGTCTATAAAACCCGGATGACGGCTGCATCTTTCTTTCCTTTCATCACATTATTTCAAGCAAGAAGACACAGAAGACGCGAAGTCATTGTACAATTAAAGTTTATATAGCATAAACCCTAATACAGCTGTAACAGTTTCAAATAAATTCGTAATAAACGCAAATCGAACAAGTTGCCGTGTTATTTCTTCTACGCCACATTCTTCAAGGCCCTTACAACGTGGGTCAACTTTGTGAGCGAGCAGCAGGCGCACAACAGCCTGCTATCCTTCAAGAACCAAATCGTAACTGGTATTTGGGAGTGGCCCCCAATTCTCCATCAACCAACAACGCTTTGGAGTCCTTTAATAGAGTTATAAAGGACACCCATACTCTTCGAGAACGCTTTCCTTTGTCCAGATTTTTGGTGGTTGCAGAAGGAATGGTACACCAGTGGATCAATAAATATATTACTAACCCAGAAGACAATTACATTGCAAACATACCCTCTTTAACTACAAAACACTGGACAGAAGCATACCAGTGGGCAAAAAAAAACCAATGCTGCGTAAAGATGAGAATTATAATTATTATCAAATTCCAGCTGGTCAAGCTACTAATTATGAAGTTTTCGACGCACAGTGGGTAAGTTTTGATGACTTTAAGAAACAAATATATATAATATATTACAATAAATAAATAAAAAAATACTGTTCTTGAATATAATAATTATAAAACTAAAACGGCTTCTTTATCATTCCATCAAAATATCTCTGCTGTAATACTAAAATTAAGAATAGAGAGAATAAATAAATGAATCATTTGTAAGTGATGCACCCATTTAGTGCTTTTTAAGTATGATATTTATTTATTATTTGCTAGACTACTTTTAGCGGGACTAAACTGATTTTTTGCTTATTCTCTCAGTGCTTACCAAAATTTAATTAACTACAGGTCACTCATTGCAGCTTTGATATATACACAGCTGTACAATAAAAAATACTGCTGTTCAGAATGATATATATTGCAGACTGATTTATCAATATTTGCTGAACACAAGTTGCTGTCCAACTATCAATTTTAGCTTACCAATTAAATATTTCTGCTTACAAATATACCAATACTTTGCTAACCGTTTAAATAACACCCATTTATTATTACCATCTTTTCCCCACTCAACTTCCAAAAGTGGTTGAGGAATTTCTTATTTCAAAGCTCTGGCTACCCCGTTTACGGAATTATAGCCGTGAGTATATGTATGTATGTATGTATTAAGTATAAAATGAGTCTAAGCTAAAATTACTGAATATGCACGGGATCAGCATTAGGATATATCTTTCCCAGCAAAAAAAACTGTTTAAAAACGATATTATTTATCGGCAATCAATCACACATAAATATAAATCTGCAGTCGAATTGAAAAATCACTTCTGTTAACCCTTATCATGCAGGAGCACTGTCTCTGCAAAAAAGCGGGTGCACTGAAATAAAAATTCAGCTCTACTGAACGGCAACACTGGTACATAGTAAGTAGGTTCGAAGGTATGTAAAGTGCATTGGCGTGAAACTCGGCCAAGTATCGAAAGCGGGAGATAACGTGATAAGATGGACGCACGCAACGAGTTGAGGTAGTGTTTGTCCGCTTAGTTCATAATTGGACCGAGTTCAATAAAAGGTTGGGACTTAATTCGACTGGTGGTTTAGTTTTAATGGTTGTTCATATGAACCAATTTGCCTCGGGTTCTCCTCCCTTTTGTTCCTAATGTTCCTAAATAAAATATTATCTAAATTAGCTGCGAACTTTTCTTATATAATCAAAACTCTCAAACTCAAACGTTCACGCCGTATATCCCCGAAGGGGATGGCAGAGGTAATACTTCTGAAAAAAACGTGACATTGTCACCTGGTGTTCAGAGTACCCACGATTTGCTTGTACAGTGAACTCGCGCGATAGGCCTATCGCCGTTTGGTACAATCTAAACTATAATAAGACTGTAACGATCTCAAAACTGTACATTGAAGAAAAAAAAATAAAAACCGGTGGAATATGTTTTATTTTCGATACTGAAGCCAAATTTGCTATTTTTGAAAAAATGTCTGTCTGTCTGTCTGTCTGTCTATATGTCCGTTCAAAACGTTAATTCTACCGGACCGATCTTGATCAAATTTGGCATGAATGTAGGTTATACACTTGGCCAACATATAGGATATATTTTATCCCGTATTTCGCAAGGGTTCCCACAGGAGCATAAAAAAACATAACTTTTATATGGTTCCCCATATTTACACGATTAATTTTTTCAACGACCGACTTTATCGGTCTCTTCATTAATAGTCTTTTTGGAAAAAATAAGAGTTTCATCCATTTTCATCAAAATAATTGTCCATTTAATTGTTTGTCAATAGTATGACTACTAGATATATAGGATATCACAAATTTGAGACTTACACAAATGTCTGCGTGGCGTAGCGGTATACCGTTTGGTAAACACTATGTACGAAAGACCCAGGATCGAACCCCGGGTGGTCAAAGTATTTTTTTTTGCTTTTGTGTTAGGTTAGAATAATAGGATGCACTAATCCTTCTTTTTCACATTCAACTATGCTATTAACTATTAATAAAGATAATTAAAAGCATATTGTATGAATTTTGCGTATTCATTTGGTAGGTTTGAGAATATGTTTATAACTTTTGTTTATTTAACTATTTTTAACTAATATTCTCATAGATATATTATACTTTACTTACGCATAAATTAATATTCTGTGTAAGCTTCAGAATGCATACTTTGTAAATAATAGTAAATATCTCAATTTTAATTCAGTACCGCCCCGCCATCTATTGGCCGATGATTGCAATCTCTCACACATCACCAACAGTCAGTGTAGGGGGCAGCACCGGGTTGCCAAACTGCTATCCATACTTACTCAAGATATTTTCATTTTTGAACATAGAAACTTGGTTACAAAATGGTTTGTTTCATGTTTCTTATGAACAATTAAAAAGGTTTTTTGGAACTCATCCCCTAAGAGATTGAAATATATTATACAGATTTTTGATCTATAAATACAATGTATCTAGAAATTTGAATCTTGATGCGATTGACTGATGTAACAACTACAAAAAGGAATGTATGAAATTCATCCATCAATCAATCATGAGAATATACCTACTAACGGCTATAAATCCCAAAAAAGGGTAGCCACAGCTCCAGAGATAGTAACTCTTTGTCCACTTTTGGAAGTTGAATGGGGTCCGTCCAATCGTCCAACTGCATCGCCCAATAATCACTTAAAAAGTCTCAATGTTCTTTATATCTATTACAACGCCCACGGGAATATAAATACAAAAAAACATAAGTTAGTGTAGTTAGATAGTGTTTTGGTATTTTGGATGTAAACTGGATGCAAAAAATGTAGTCCACGCGGACGTAGTCGCGGGCAGAAAGCTAGTATATAATATTTTTGATATAATAAAAACTGCAAACGTTTATGTAGGAGACAGATGATGGAAAATACTTAGTTAAGCTATAAATAAGTAAAGAAAAAATACTAGTACGGTTATTTGAGATGTTAGTGACATTTAAATGAAAATCAAGACATGATTGTTTCGAGCTAGAAAATGAAGTTGCGATTCTCGAACATTCTACAGCCGAAGCCGTAGGCTATTGTTTATACAGTAAATTGTATGTTACTTGTAAACAAATTGCCTTTAATGATGCCTTTGACAAAGCCTAGGTATTGTATCTCATGTAACTCTAACCATGATAAGATAATTCCTTATTACTAAAATTTACTAGAAATTGTATTACCTATATTTAAATGCCAACCGCAGCTAGAACATGTAGTGTTTCATGCGTTTAGTGTTATCTTGGAATAGCACGACATCGCCTTCTCCCGTCACGTCGTTGCCGTATTATATTAACATATTGTCCTAAGCGATGATCGAACTCGCGACCTCGCACTTCTGAGCAACTAAAGGATGCGGTTGGAGACCCATCACCAACGACACTTTATTTCTACCATCTTGTCCCCTATCAACTTCCACATTCGGCTGAGGAGTTTTCAGCTCTGAAGCTCTGACTACCCCTTTTTGGGATTTATGGCCGTGTATAGATGTATGTATTTAGTAAAACCAATGAACCACTGTTATATTGGAAGTGGTAATTTGAGCTTTATTTTTGTATCCTCCAATTTATATATAGGGACAAAGAGCTGATTGTCGCTGCCCGTGTCGTGTCGATGGTAAATAATTACCGATCGATATTATGTTCAGCTGTTTGTGGCTGGCTGGCTAGAAATTGTATCGAACCAAACATGCCCCACATAAGGTAAAACACTAATGTAAATTTAAATAAAGGGTCGACTTGTAGAATAAGTTTCTTTAAAACAAGATATAGCACTTTGCTAAAGATACATAAATGATACACAAGTCACTACGAAAGAATAGAACGATAAAGTAAGCAATTATCGCTGCAAAGACGGTCTTACTATCGAGCTACGCATTAACTGCGAAATTAAGATACCCTGATTTTAGACCCACCCACAACGATAGTGTTCTTGTTCAATGTTTTAAAATCTATACTTACATTGTGTAACTAAAATTGCTATCGAATTGTTTGCAAAATGATGTAAAGGATTTTCCATTCCACTTCATCCGTGTGTCATAAGAACACCTGTTCAAATTCACAATCAAATTCTTGAAAAATATATTAAATATCAGTCTATGACAAACTTAACGTAAGTAACGTTATTATTTCTGTTAATCGGCAACGTTATAAAGTCCTGATTCTAGCTCATAGTTGCTGAGAAGCCTCTAGCTACATTGCGCAAAGCCTGCTCTTACAATCGTTTCATGCACTTTGAAGTAGGTATTACAACTACTACACGACATGGTACAAAGTAGTCTAATAAGCTACTCGTACCTTAGACTTAGCTTATCACGTTTCACTTTCAGTTACTACCATTCTCTTTATTCGATGTCGTGTGGTAGTTGGTACCCACTTTAATGAAAGGCCGCTAATGTGCATATACACTTGTTACTTTTACAACACTGAATAATATTATTTTTCACATTTATTAACATACATATACATACATATACTCACGGCTATATTTTCCTAGAAGGGGTAGCCAGAGCTAAGGAATTATAAATTCCTCAGCCACTTTTGGAAGTTGAGGTGGAAGGAAGAGGAAGTTTTTGGTGATGGGTCTCCAACCGCATCACCCAAAAATCCAATAAAAAGCTTCAATACCCTTAGTCGCCTCTTACGACACCCGTGGGTGGCACTACACGGCAATTCTAAGCCGGCACTACACGGCAAATTCTAAGCCGGCACTACACGGCAAATTCTAAGCCGGCACTACACGGCAACACAATTATAAAATTTCCAAATATATATTAGTTGACTTACTTACTACGCTGGCTCGATGACCCAAAGTGAGTCTTGGCCTCCGATACGAGATTTCGCCATTTGTCTCGGTCTAGTGTGGTTTCTCGCCAATCGCTTGCTAGAAGCTCACGAAGATCCGCTTCTACCACATCACACCAGCGGTACCGCGGGCGTCCGTCAGGTCTTCGTCCAGTTGGTCGACCCATGTACGCTTTTTTGACACCTCGATCTTCACCCATCCTTTCTAGGTGCCCAAGCCAGCGAAGTCTGTGGGCCTTGGTTTCCCCAAGGATGTTCGCATCAGCGAAAAGTTCTTCGACTTCAACGTTTTTCAGCAGTCTCCATGTTCCATCCGACCTCTGTCTTGGCCCAAAGATTTTCCGGAGGATCTTTCTCTCGGCAACCAGGAGTTTACTTTCCTCTTTAAGCGTCAGTGTCCAAGCCTCACATCCGTACATGAGAATTGGCCTAATTACGGTCTTATAGATGCGTATCTTGGTGTTTCTACTGAGAAGTTTGGACACTAACACTTTATGCAGAGCAGCGCTACAACGCAGGGAGTTTTGAATGCGGATGTCGATCTCTTCGTCACGAGTATTGGTATCTGTGATGGTACAGCCTAGGTACTTGAATTTTGCCACTCCATTGTATTGAGTATCTCCAACATTAAGTCCTTGACGATTTGTGCGAGGAATTTTAAAACGTCTCATGTGAAGATACTCAGTTTTTCCGTGGTTGATCCTTAGACCGGCCTTCAGTGCTTCCGTTTCCAGGACTCTGGCGGATTCTTGTATTTCCTTACGGTTTTCTCCCAGTAATGCTAGGTCATCAGCGTAGCCAATTATTTTGTGTCTACCATTTAGTTGCACTCCAACATCTAGTATTAGTTCTCATATTAGTTGACAGGAGCTGTTAATATATTCGTACCTTTAATTTTCCACGCATCAAATATGTTGATTTCAACATGTGAATAGAACGGCTCTGGTCCTTTTCTGTGAATAATAATTAAACAGAGAAAATCATATTCGTAATTGCTGGATTTAAAAGAGAGCTAAATCATCTCATCTTGGTGACGGTAAATATATGAAGAGTTAAATTATTAGGTCATTGACGATGACCGCTTAACAGCTCTAATTGAGTTTGTAGCTACTATTGTTGTCCTTGCTATTTATATTGGTCAGACCCATTAATTTACTTACCAAAAGGATATAGTACCATTACGTTTCTCTTAGAAACATACCTAAAGACCGATTTTTTATTCCAGTCAAAAAAATGACATTTCCAGTGTTGCAGGTTTTTTGTCCCAAATAAATAGTGTGTGCCTACACTCAGCGGGACCCCCTATCCTAAAACGATATGAGTATGTCTAGGATTTAGTTCCAAATTAGTTCTATCAAATGCAGTCAAAATTTGATTTTGTTCCGTCAAAATGGAAGAAGGGCGTTGGTTTTAATTCGACCTACAGCCAGCGGGACACTTTTTATTTATAGGTCACAGGAACTTCAAATGGGTGTCAAACTTTAGTTCTACTTTCATTTATTCCGATCTAAGTGAAAACGGTGTTCTAGCGTAAATAATTACAAAAATAACAAGGTTCAAAAGAACCTCCAGCCAGCGGCCAACTTTTTTCAATGATGCTTTGGGAACCTAAAAGTTACAGAAAGTTAAGAAAAGGGTCTTGGTTATGATATGATGACATTTTAGCTAAAGTAGCCAAAAGTAAAGGAAAAATCACTCCTTATTGTGTAAAGTACTTAAGTCTATGATTGTTTCAGTAAATAATTATAATAAAATCTATTATTACTATAAAGTGAAAACCTATAATTACTAAATTGTGAAAATATGTATTTAACTGTATAAATAAAAAGCATACTTGAAGGTTTTTGTTTTTCATTGTTAACTATCAAAAGATAAAATAGAAGCATTTAAAACCGATAATCGAGCAGAACAAAGGGAAGAGATTGATGTAACTTTTAGGTTCCCACAGAATCATTGAAAAAAGTTGGCCGCTGGCTGGAGGTTCTTTTGAACCTTGTTATTTTTGTAATTATTTACGCTAGAACACCGTTTTCACTTAGATCGGAATAAATGAAAGTAGAACTAAAGTTTGACACCCATTTGAAGTTCCTGTGACCTATAAATAAAAGGTGTCCCGCTGGCTGGAGGTCGAATTAAAACCAACGCCCTTCTTCCATTTTGACGGAACAAAATCAAATTTTGACTGCATTTGATAGAACTAATTTGGAACTAAATCCTAGACATACTCATATCGTTTTAGGATAGGGGGTCCCGCTGAGTGTAGGCACACATAAATAGTGATGTGGTTGAATCGAGTTTTTACAATTAAAAGTTAGTCGAGTTTTTTTTTATTCAATATCAATATGGGATTCAGACATTTCGATACAGAATATACCGATTCAGAATCGGAATCGGAATCAACAGCAACCGTTATGAATAAAAACGTATAAAATTACTTGTATTGTTTTTTTTGTTTCATAGTACTAATTCCTCTAAGTCTCTTTAAACATTTTTACCTTACCAACATATTAAAATTGTTTGTAGTGAGCTCACTTATTTCTCCATTCATATTATAAACATTAAATTACAATAAAAAAAACCGCTTTGATACCTAATAAAATAAAGCATGACTAAATGTCTAAGTCTATCGATTGCCGAACATCACTATTGTAGCGGGTCACCCTTTTTTGTATCACAGTTGCACCTGTCATTTTACTGACTGAAATTAAAAATTAGACTTTAATTATAATTGACGGCGTCCGTGGTTTAGTGCTTATGCAACTCTATTTTAGATCCGGCGTGGCAGGATCGATCCTTGCCGAGGGCAATCATTTGTATGATGCATATAGATATTGAGTCTTAGTCTTTTATGTGATATATACGTACATATACTCATACATGGCCATAAATCCCAAAAAAGGGTATGCCGGAGCTTTAGAGCTGGAAACTCCTCAGCCACATTTGGAAGTTGATAGGGGACACGATGGTAGAAATAAAGTATCGTTGGTGATAGGTCACCAACAGCATCGCCCAAAAATTATTTAAAAAACCCCATACTCCTAGTCGCCTCTTACGACACCCGTGGTTAGAAAAGTGTAGTGATATTATAAGCACTACACTGTACAAATAAATATACCAAAGTCACTAAATAATGAAAATGAATTAGAAATAGGCCAATAACGCAATTATATTTGACGATGTCCGTGGACTAGCAACTCTATTTTGGATTCGGCATGGCAGGATCGATCCTTGTCCTTGCTGACGCTGAGGGCAATAATTTGTATTATGTACATAGATATCGTGTTTTTAGTCGTACAAGTGATCCATACGTGTATTATACATATACTCACGACCATAAATCCGTAGAAGGGGTAGCCAGAGCTAAGGAACCAGAAATTCCTCAGCCACTTTTGGAAGTTGAGTGGGGAAAAGATGGCAAAATAAAGGTTGTTGGTGATGGGTCTCCAACCGCATCGCCCAAAAATCCCTTAAAAAGCCCTGATACCGTTAGTCGCTTTTTACGTACACCCACCGGAAGAAATGGGGTAGTGCTAACGTGTAAAACCATCTACAATCCAACTACGTTAAAAGGGCAAATTAGTGAACCAATGCAGATAAAAAAATAGAACCATAATGGTCATGCTCAATTCAATACTGACGAATCGTTATATAAGAATTAGTATCGATCTTACCTTCCAAAGGTGGTCTGGAAGAGATCGCTTTTAGCGATAAGACCGCCAATTGTACCTCACTTTAAAAGGTTTGATCATATTATTACTTTTGTAAATTTGTGTTTGATGTGCAATAAAGAGTTATTCTATTCTATTAACCACCCTTTTATTTAAATCGTTTCCGTAGTTTAAGTGTTACAGTACAGTGTCACCTACATCTCTGCAAGTCTGTCAAAATCATTACCTTTTTTTTTGTCTACGCCGTAGCAGGTAAAAAGAAATTTGTGATGACTACGTACTATTCGTACACTGAACATTAATTAGCATGACAAAGGAACCTTCCTAGTGACGGCATAATAAGAGTCGATACAGGTGCTCTAAAAGGAACTCTTCGCACTTTGTCGGGAAATTAATTCTGCAATGCTTGTATGCATTAAGTTATATTTTGTTGAAGTTGTACTAACTTCTATTGTTACTAGTGTTCATATGAGGTGTGAGTTCCCATTGTGCATACATACATATATTGTATATACTCATGACCATAAATCCCAAGAAGGGGTAGCCAGAGCTTCAGAGCTCGAAACTCCTCAGCCACATTTTGAAGTAGATAGGGGAAAAGTTGGTAGAAATAAAGTATCGTTGTGATGTGTCTCCAACCGCATCGCCCAAAAACCATTTCATAAGCCCAATACCCTTAGTCGCCTCTTTCGACATCTGGGGGTAAAAAGGGGTATTAACATTCTTAGCCGGCACTACACGGCAACCTTGTGCCTTTATGATTAAAGAGTTCTATACAAGTATTTGCAACAGATGGTTTACTTCCCAAGCATACAATACTCAGCCGAATTATTGTATGTATGTATGTTCATCTGCTTCATCGTTACTTCTATACTTCTTATCATGATCAGAAAAATGATGTGTCGTTAAAAGCGTGTTCAGCATGTAATGGTATATGCCAATAAAGAACAAATTGTCAATTTTATTTTCGAAATAAAAGTGTTTCCAAGATAATTACAAAAATGTATATATTGTGTATATTATTATGTAATACATATATACATACATACTCACGGCCGTAAACTCCAAAAAGAGGTAGCCAGAGCAGGAAACTCCTCAGTCACATTTGGAAGTTAATAGGGGAGAAGATGGTAAAAATATAGTATCATTGGTGATGGGTCTCCAACCGCATCGCCCAAAAACCACTTAAAAAGCCCACACCCTTAGTCGCCTCTTACGACACCCGTGGGTAGAAAGGGGTAGCGACATTCTAATCCGGCACTACACGGTGAATAATAATATCTTAGTTATATAATAGTAAAAAGAACTCTGTTTATCCCGATTTTTCAGTCTCACCTGTATATTAAAAAAAGCTGCAACCTTCCAGCAGGACATAATACATTGCAAAATAATAAAAACAAAAAAGTGAAACCCGACGCGCACTAAAAAGTTTGAAACATGAACTTTTGACCTGAACCTAGTTATGTTAGAGAATACCCGTGCCCGTGTGCCTCGTGTAAATATGTAGTTGGGTTTGTGTTTTTGAATTTATAAATGTCATTTGTATCCGTAATCCATAATACCGTCATCTGGTATTGTCTTCCATTTAAAATAGAATAAAATTTTACTTTGGGCTGCTAAATATGTTCTAAACCTATGAAATGAACAGCTAGTCAAGTGGAAGTTTTTAATGTTATATATATTCAATAAAAAAGTTTTGGCAGAAATAATAATTAAATAATTTTAAAAACATCAAGATTCATGACGGTAAATAAAATGGCAGTAATCGATTAAGACAATTGCAGC
Organism: Bedellia somnulentella; assembly: GCA_963576735.1. NCBI lineage: Eukaryota > Metazoa > Arthropoda > Insecta > Lepidoptera > Bedelliidae > Bedellia > Bedellia somnulentella. Next base: position 20,563 of record OY755185.1, read on the forward strand.
GTTGATAGCAGTTAATTTGATTGGTCGATTGTAAAGCCAAGGAAGGGTGCCGCGGCTCCGGACGGTGGGGAACGCCAGGGTAGCTACGTCTGAGACGGGGATAGGAAACGTCTTACACTGCACACGCCAAAACAATATTTCGTGCTCAACCCTCATTAGGGTGCTTTTTACCGACGTGTATCACCGTACTATTATATTCGAACAATCGGTATATTACGAGCCCGTGTTTACATTTGCTCTCGATATTATTGGTTTTGCTCGGCATACGTTTTCTGTTCACTGGAGCAAACCGATGCCACCCCTTACCCACATCCAATTATAAAATGGACACGTGAGCTGCAGGGTTCGCACT
>OY755185.1:21114-54882 GCA_963576735.1 Bedellia somnulentella
CTGAAACGAAGCCGCGCCCGCGCCGTATCTCCGCTCGGATACCCAAATCGCCTTCCTTTCATTCGGGATTGGATCTCGTAGCGACCGCGACCGCCACCGAGCGCAACAAGCGTTCCGAGAGCGTGTCCGACATCGCACGTGCGTTCCGGTTGGCCCTGTTTTCCGGAACTATGAGTGAGACTAAGAAGCCGGTGTCGCCGCCGGAGGTGCGGAGTCCGCCGCCCGCCGCCGCCGCCGCCGACCAGGAGACCAGCATGGAGCAACTCCCGCTGCTGAAAGGTGCGACGACACAAACGTATAAACCTTCACAAATACTTGCGTCAAGTTCAATGCCAACATTCGTACGTTGTGTAGGCGGGGTCGGTTACAAATACAAATACACGTTTCTCACAATTGATTTCCTCGCGAAGTACACATGTGCGGCAGTTGATGCGATAATGTTTCCGGGTCTAATGGTGTCGAAGCGTCTCAGATGTCGTTTAAAATCACATTACTACTGTTATCTTGTACTGAAGAGGCCCGCTCTGTTAGTATGGAGGAAGGTACACGCGGAACATAAATCAGTATGCAAATGATATTACACTGCTGTATGCAAATCTACGTACTTCACAAGAAACGACTTTGCCTGCCAAGAAATGAACCCCTTTTTAAGTAGTGTACTCTCGTGACTCACAGAGTCATATTAACATAATGTATAAACATCTACTTACGTTACTTCTTGAAATTACTGGTTAATCTAAATAGTTAATAAAAAATACGTATAAAATTATTATTTATTAACCCCAACTGCACACTTTCATGAGTTCCCTGCACTAGGCTTGGCCCGAATCGCAGAGAATTTAGTACCATTCTAAACAATACTAATAATATTTGTAGTTTTTCTTTTATATGAAAATCTGGGAATTTTACTTATAATTGAAATTTACTTGAATTATTTTAATAAGACACAGAAATAAAAGAAAAGTTTTTATAAAAAGAGGTCCCTATTATCTTTTATGATATTAATGATCAAAATAATTGTTACTTTATAACTTACTAGTTGACAGACTTCGTACTGTAAATTCGCATATGCCAAACTTTAGGTGTTTTTTCCGGTATTCCATTTGATAACATACATACATACATATATTCATGGCTTTAAATCCCTAGAAGGGGTAGCCAGAGCTAAGGAATTAGAAATTCCTTAGCCACTTTTAGAAAATTGAGTGGGGAAAAGATGGTAAAGTAAAGGTTGTTAGTGACGGGTCTCCAACCGCATCACTCAAAAATCCCTTGAAAGCACCAATACCGTTAGTCGCCTCTTACGTACACCCATCGGTAGAGACGGGGTAGTGCTATTCTAAGTCGACACTAATTAAATGGTATTCACATGATGCACAGATCAAGATTACCCCAAATTAAGTGCCATCATGTCCGGTTTAAAAATATGTTATACATACAACACTCGAAATCCTTACTATATAATATTATAAATCAGAAAGTAAGTTTGTTAGTTTGTTTGTTCCGCTTTCACGCCGTAACTACTGAACCATTTGCTTTGAAATTTTGCAGACGTATATTAAGAAGTCTGAATTAAATGATAGGATACTTTTTATCCCGGAAAAATATATTCCCGAGGGAAATCGTGGAAATGAGAAGTTTTCTTATAGTTGTGCTTCATACCGCAATATAACCGAATTCCACACGGGTGAAGCCGTGGGCGGACTGGTAGTAAGAAATAAACAACAAATGAATTCGCGAATTTTGTGGCCCTTTTGATAGTCTGAGAAGCTTCTAGGTACGGACGTCGTGGATTCGAATCACGCAGAGGGCAATATTTATAAGATGGAAGTAAATTATTGTTAATTTTTTTGGTGGTATCTCATTAATCATCATATTTCGTATACTCCTGGTTATGAATTCCAAAAAGAAGTAGCTCTAGGTAGTACCACTTAGTGGGATTCTCGCAAACCTCTCGAGCTTCGTTTAAATTGATCAATATTTCATATATGTCCTTTTATTTTCACACTTCGCACACCTATTTTCTTAAGCACATTATCTATTTGATCTAAATATGTCCTCCGGTAGTCGTCCTTTTTATATATGTATCTACTTAAAGTTATATGGTCGAGTAAGTGTAACCGTGATAGCTCAATGGGTAGAACACCGGTTATCTTGCAAACGACTAGTGTTCAAATCCTAGGTCGGGCCTACACCAATTTGTCTTTTCTAAAGACATATGTGTGGTTAATTTATCATGGTTGTTAACGGTGAGGGAAAACATCGTGAGGAAACCCACGTGGCTGAGTTGTACATTACCACCAGGTGACAAAGTCACGTGATGTTCAGAAGTATTACTACCTCTGCCAACCCTTTCGGGGATATTTGGCGTGAACGTTTATCTTTATGTTATAAGTAACCATTTCGACGAGTCGTCCGTGGCCGAGTGGATAGGTGACTATTGCTTCTCGGTCCGGAGGTTGCGGGTTCGATCTCCGCTGATATCAGCATTTATTTGATGAGCATTCATAAATTGTTTCTTAGTCTTGGATGTTATTTATATGTGTATTATCAATACATAGTATAAAACAAAGTCGCTTTCGCTGTATGTCCGTATGTATGCTTAGATTTTTAAAACTACGCAACGGATTTTGATGCGGTTTTTTTTAATAGATAGAGTGATTCTTAAGGAAGGTTTGTATGTATAATAAATGCATAATATAGTAGAGAAACACTGATAAATTTAAAGGTTTCTAATGTGATGTCGTAAATAAGCACGTTTTTTTGCGCTTATATTGCAAACGCTGGCTGAACCCTACGAGATAGACCAAAATAATGTACTACAGCATTGTTTACCTTAAAAAGTTCAACAAAAAAGTCCGCGATGGTATAAGTCTATCTCTTAGGGATAACCCAGCATAACCATTTTTATTCTTTACTAAAAAATGGAAATTTACGAAGTGATTTTAAACAATACAGCATTAATCCTTATCCAATTAAGTACCTTAAATAAATTGTGCATTTATTATAGATTAATATGCTTTTTATAGCATGTAATTTAAGTGAATATTACCGAAGATATTACAAATTTAAAATGCAGGGTCGTAGTTGTTTGCGCCGGGCGGCGCGTGCCTATAAATAGCGCGTTGATAGCCGCGCTTTGCCTTCCCTATCCGACTTAGCTTAGGTACACTCCTTTTCCGCGCCAGGGCGGCCTTCGGCCGCCCGGCAAAAACAGCTAAGGTGACGCCGCATAGGCCGCAGGGCCTTTGAGTATTGGCTAATGACAAAAAAACTGTGAACGTTGTACATAAGGACATTCTGTAGTAAGTATATTTTGCATTGCACCCGTGCGAAGCCGGGGCGGGTCGCTAGTATTATAACAAAATTTATCGTCGAGTTAGTATCCCATTATACAAGTTATATTTAGTTTGGGGCTAAGTTGATCTATATATATTCGTATTCTATATCTGTATATTTTTATTCTATAATTATTATTCATCTTTGTTTATAACATTTATTTTATTTTGTTTATTTATACAATTGTCAATTATGTTGTTTAAATTTGTATAAACTTTTTGTATATATGTCCAATAATCTGTTCCGTATGGTGTAATGCTCGCAATGTCACTTGAGTCGGTGCTGACTGAAAATCTGCTGCTGAGGCAGCACCGTTTCGCTGTGCAGAGGCCTTGCCTTCTAAATATTATATTTGTATGTTTTTTCTTGTTTACTTTTGTTTTCTAGTTTGAGAATTGAATAATGTGTTGTTTTTTTTATTATTTATTTTTTTCTCTATTAATGTTATTTTTCCATGTCCTGTACAGCGAATAAATGTCTCTCTTTCTCTTTCTTTCTTTCTTTCTATAGTATGTCGGTATATTTATTTATTAATTACTCGTTTCCACATCTCATAAATATATTTTTCTAGTGGCTATATCGATATATTTATATGAATTATACATGCGTACAAATAATATGTGTAAACAACACGAATCGAACCCACAACTTCCGAACCCTGAACCACTCCCCAGCTACTTCAATAAGAACATCATTTAACAAACCAAACAAAACTTCCCTAAGGAAGGGGTATCAGATACAAATATAATGACTTCACCCGGCATACGGCTCACGTGGCGGGTTACCTGTGCACTTGTATCGATCTACGTCCGTTCCATTTGCTTCCTTCACTCACTGATATCTGCACGGCTCACTGGCTGTGTGATGTGGAAATACGGGTTTGGGTTAGGAATTAATAGTAACAGGAATTTTATTCTCGGGAGACGTTCTGTGATTATGCCAAATTTGCGCTTATTTGAAATATATATGATGTAACGTAGATTTATGATTGAGATGGTATCAATCGTCTCTGTCTATCCCAATTGATAGTATTAGATTGAGTATGAATACTCAAAACTCCAGTTACTCATTTTTGGGTTAATTGCCTTAAATATTATAAATTGCCTCTAATTTTGCCGTGTAGTGTCGGCTTAGAATAACACTACCCCATTTCTACCCGTGGGTGATCGTAAGAGGCGACTAAGGGTATAGGGGCTTTTTAAGTGATTTTTGGGCGATGTGGTTGGAGACCTGTCACCAAAAACATTTATTAAAACATTTATTATTACCATCTTTTCCCCATCAACTTCCAAAAGTGGCTGAGGAATATCTCATTCCAAAGCTCTGGCTACCCCGTTAAGGCATTTATAGTCGTGAGTATATGTATGTATATATGTATGCCTTAAATATATAAATGTAAGCTTGGGACTTTTTAGCGATTGTTGGCCGATTCAGATGGAGGCCCATTCATTACCGACGACCTTTTTTTACCATCCTTTTACCACTCAACTTGTGTATTAACAACAAATGGCTGAAGAATTCTAAATTATGAAGCTCTATCTACCCCTTCTTAGAATGTATAGCATTTATGCATGACAGTTCACAAAGGACTTGCACCCTACCGGCAAAGTTTGCAGAACGCAATCTAGTGCAGTCTAAGAGAGTTGGAAACTGCACAGATTTGTGGAATTTCTCGGGAAGTTTCGACACTTGAGCAGGCTCTGGACGGAAACGCGATGCCACTGATAAAGAGCTATGCCACGGCTGAGTAATGGTTCACAGTAATCTTAGGAGCATGAATATTGTTGGCAACTTGAATGATGTACTTTAGTTATAAGCATAAACTAAAATAAAAATATTAATTTCAAACTAAAATTGTCCATACAAAATTATTACATTTCAACATAAAAGACCCAGTTATCCCAGACTTCAAATGTAAAAAGGCCTTATGAAACCTTACGAATGTTTATACATACATACATACATACATATTCTCACGCCGTTAGTTCCCATTGGGGTAGGCAGAGACTATCGATCGCCACTTTGTACGATCCTGGCAAACTTCTCTAGCTTCATTCACATCCATCAATCTTTTCATACATGCTCTTTTATTCTTCGTACTTCTTTACGAATGTTTATGTTAATGTTATTTAAATATAATCCCAAACTTGAAATACAAAATGGATATTTCTGAAAAATAATTTCAGTCCATTCTGTTTGCAATTTCTTTACATATGTTACGTATAAGTGTTCAGCATAAGTTTAACATTCCCGGTGTGAGGAATAACATACATATATTTGAGAACACTAGACTTGAATTGGACAAAATATATTTACACAGTAATTTTGTTGTCTTTATATTTATCATTTCTTTCAACGAGTAGTCATCGTCTACGTCGTATATCCCTACAGGGGTGACAGTGGTACTAATACTTATGAACATCACGTGACATTATCCTCGTAACGCCCGTTGTATCACTAGAGAAACAAAACTCCTGTGATTAATAGTAACTATTAAAAAAAATAAAGCCATAGGAATAGTTCTTGTTAAAGATATCATTAATTTTAATAATGGGCAGTCAGCACATATTTTTTTGTTCCTTAGAGATATATTGGATAGAACTTACAAGTCATAACAATTTCTATACGGGCGTTACGAGGTTATTATCACCTGGTGTTCAGAGTGTCTACGTTTTGCTTGAATAAGGGGCAGGCCTATCGCCGTTTTTATGATTAAACTATCACATCACTAAGTGCACGTTGGCTATGTGGGTTTCCATACCGCTAAGAACCTTGATGACTGAATGACTTATTGGTGAAGGCCCAACTCTGGAATTGAATCCACGTCTCTTTGCATGATGGGCGCTAGTTCTCTCAACTGAGCTATCAAGTTTTTCTTATGTTTGTCAGAATGAAATTCTTTGTACATAGCGATTTTTATCGTTGTGTTGGTCTCAGTTTTCTTACAAATTATAAATTAATAAGAACCTGATCATGAAATTAAGGTTATGTAACAATAATGGATGAAAATAAACACGATTGCTTAGCTGTACCTATAACTTTTTGTAGCCATCAAATGGAAACTATTATTTATTTCATTAACATTCCAGTTTTAGAAACGAAACCTCTCTATCTGATCACTGAAACTCATTCAAAACAGGCTATATTTGGTTTTGTATACAAATAAATACTGTTAGAAATCGGTGAGGCGGGGAGATCGATCACCACTATTGACGCTGATGACAAAGCACTATTCTTCACTTTTCACATTTAAAATAGACAACCCTCTATTCGTTACGTATTGTTACAATCTATCATTATTAGTTTTAAAATATAGAAAGCGAAGTATTGGTTTTTATGAAACTAGCCTTGTTCTGCCATCATCATTTCTTAATTGTTCCTATTATGATAGAATAGAACTTAGAATATTCTTTTATTTTCTACATACATACATATACTCACGGCTATAAATCCCTAAAAGGGGTAGCCAGAGCTGAGAAATTAGAAATTCCTCTGCCACTTTTGGAAGTTGAGTGGGGAAAAGATGGTAGAATAAAGGTTGTTGTTGTAAAGGTCTCCAACCGCATCGCCCAAAAATCCATTAAAAAGCCCCAAGTCCGTTAGTCGCCTCTTACGTACACCCACCGGAAGAAATGGGGTAGTGCTATTCTAAGCCGACACTACACAGCTTTTATTTTCTAATAACTATATAACAGCGTATTTTGTGTCATACTGTTCCGAAACTGTTTAGAATAGGCCGTATTATTTTCAACCTACTTCAATAAAAGGAAGTTCGCAATTAAAACGTATGTAGTCAATCGATTTCTACATTAGTTTTCCTAATGGGTTGGATTTGTTTCTAGGGTGGTTCCATTTTAAATGTGGATGGCTCTGTTGTTTATCGGCTTTTGTATGAAAAATCGTCAAATGGCTCTTTTTTTAACAATTTCAAAAGTCGATTCCTTCATGCGGATAAAATACATTTTATCCATAGTCCTAAAAAACATTGGCGATTCACATCAAACTTTTGCTCATTTTATATTCATTTCCACGACAAGTAACGTTTCTTAGGTCACCTAATAAAACAACAACTGTCCCGCAGACACGCCAGCGGGTGAGCGCGAACAACTATTCGTGCAGAAGCTGCGGGAATGTTGCCTACATATCTGTCCATTTAAAACGTAAACTAATCACATCAACGAAATCTCACCTAATAAATAAAGAATAAATAAAGTAAAAAAAAATTTCGACACAGGCGGGAATCGAACCTGCGAAATCGGGTATACGCCCCGACGCTCTGCCAATTGAGCCACCGTGTCAATGGCTGCCAGCGCGAAATTCTTCTATCCTTTATTTCTTTTACACGTTTAAGTAGTGTTTGCTATCTCACCTATCTCATCTTTGAATACCCCAGCGGCGATCATCTATTCGTGCAATCGCTGTGGCAATGCTACATATCTGTCCATTCAAAACGTTATAGTATGTATGATAGATATGTATGAATTATCTCCTCGGTGACCGAATATAAAACAATAAAGTCGGGTCCGTTGGACAACCAAACCGAGATACCCAAAATAAGACTTACTGACTTACCTGTCTCATTCCCAGATGCGCCAGCCGCCGAGCGCGAACAACTGTTCGTGCAGAAGCTGCGGCAGTGCTGTCTGCTGTTCGACTTCGCGGACGAGCCGCTGTCCGACCTCAAGTGGAAGGAGGTAAAGCGCGCCGCGCTGCTCGAGATGGTCGAGTACGTGACGTCACAGCGCGGCGTGCTCAGCGAGCCCATCTACCCGGAGGCCGTTAATATGGTGAGCATTGGTTAAACCGTGATGCGAGTGTGTGGAAATAGGAGTTATAGGCGTGGTGGACTGTTAAGAACGGGAACTTTACAACATCTTTTTTGTATGGCAAAGACGATGAGTAATAATAAAATAAAAAATATGAGCCATATCTAAAGGTGCTCCCTCACCCTCACCGGGAGTATTCACGTGTATTGTCACATTATAGATACGTATACATTACAATAATACCTCCCCGACTGACGAGCATTCGTGTGTAATTCATACAACCATCCATGAAATCATTACAAGGTGCGCATTGTAATGCTCGTTTCTCCTGTTGCATTACACGCGAATGGTCCCCGTACGGGAACACATTAAGATTACAGATTTTCGTGTGACGTTGCTTTCAACAAAACGCATGTGAAACAGCTTGAGCTATTCTTATAACTTTGATATTGTGTTAAAAGCAAGTATGTATTTAATTATTTTTCGCAATCTTAATGGTGGACTTCATATAACATTTCTTTTCATACGCCCTCGCGGTTATTTGCGACGCACGCAGGTTAAATGTCAGTAAATAACTCGGTCGCCGCTAGAACCGATATGACTTTCCATGGGTCGAAACAAAAGGTTATATTTGTAGGATAGGTTTGAAGGTTAAGTCGGTATTACAGGATATGATAAAAAAAGCATGGTAGGAAGTAAACGCGTATTGTGGTCAGATAAATAATGTTTACTTAGTTAATCACATTTCTCTCACTTGCTATTGCATTTGCTGTGTAGTGTCGGCTTAGAATAGCACTACCCCTTTTCTTCCGGTGGGTGTACGTAATTGGCGACTAACGGCATTGGGGCTTTTAAGGGATTTTTCGGTGATGCGGTTGGAGGCCCATCACCAACAACCTTTATTTTACCAACTTTTCCCCACTCAGCTTTCCAAAAGTGGCTGAGGTATTTCTAATTCCTTAGCTCTGGCTACCCATTCTAGGGATTTATAGCCGTGAGTGTATTTATGTATGTCACTTGCTACCGTCGTTGGTTTCGAAACTCGTCCGTTTGATTCGTGGTATGTGCACTGTGCAGTGTAAAATATAATATTGGAAAAAAGATGAAAAAATAAAGAATTTAAAGAATGTTTTGGAGGAAATTAGTGAACGAGATATATTTATAAAGACAACGTGGATGATATTGTTAGTAGCCGACAGCCGTGATGAATGAATTCAGCACAAACAACGAATGTGTTCAAAAATACAGGCGTCAAGTTTATTTTGACCAAATATATTGATGAATGTAAATAAAACTTGAGAATGTTTAAAAATTTAGAAAATCGAGATGTTAGCCTGGATCAAATAGAACTTAGGTCGGGAGTATGTATGTATGTATTTTTTTTATAATTTATGTACTTTTTATGTAACTAGCTGACCCGACAGACTTCGTACTGTAAATTTGCTTATGCCAAACTTCAGGCGTTTTTTCCGGTACTCTGAGTTCTATCAGGCGTGAATATTTTATTGGTAAATTTTTTCCGGGATAAAAAGTATCCTATGTTATAATTTCATTATCTAGCATTCTGCTGAATTTCATTCATGTCCATTCAGTAATTCAGAAGCCTTTTTACCTCCATCACACAAACACCAAACATCAAAACTTTCACATTTCTAATAGTAATAGGCGATATGGCTCGCCACCTATCACGCCGTGGTTCCTCGCGGGGCGAAAAGTGGGCTAAAGAGACCCGCTTTGGTACGATGAATGTGTGTGGAGGGATGCATGAAAAATTAGATGAAGTATGTTTGATTATGGAAGACAGAAAACTAGATTTTCTGTGTGTAAATGAAACGAAGCGCAAGGGAAAAGAGGTTTCACAACTTGGCCCATTTACAGCTATCTGGTCGGGAGTTGCCGAGAGTGACAGAGCTTGCCAAGGCGTGGGATTTCTGATATCTGAAAGGATGGCTAAGTGCATGAAAGATTATGCGTGTGTGAGTCCAAGGCTCCTATGGATAAAGGTGAAGGTAGGGCTTGTCCGGATGCGCATAATTTGCGTGTATGCTCCGGACATGTCCAGATCACTATCCGAGAGGGAGGAGTTTTGGAATCTGTTAGACGATGTTGCGAATGGGTGTGATGAAAATGAGAAAATTGTTATGTTAGGAGATTTTAATGGTTGGGTTGGTGTGTCACGCAACGGTTGTGAAAGAGTTTTAGGAAAGTTTGGTGATAAAAGAGTGAACGAGAATGGTGAGAAAGTGATTGAGGTATGTTTGGAGAGGAATCTTTGTGTTACGAACACGTTGTTTGAACACAAAGATATCCATATGTATACTAGACAGAGAGGAAGCGAGAGAAGTATGATAGATTTTGTGATAGTGGATGAAAGGCTAAGAGCAAAGGTTGTTGACACCAGAGTCCATAGGGGCATTAACGTTGGCACAGACCACTTTCTCGTGATATCACGATTGAGGGGACTGTGCACGCGTTGGCGTCACAGGGCCAAAGTGTCGACAACTGAATTTGCGAGAATAAAAGTGGAGAAATTGGAAGAGGATGAAAATATTAGAGATGAATATATGAAGAAATTGGACGACAGACTAAGTTGCGTGGAGATGAAGGATGAAATGGAAATAGAAGAAGTATGGGATGTGCTCAAATCGTCAATGGTTGAATGTGCGACGGAAGTATGTGGATTGAGTAAAAGAACAAATAGACCACCAACAAGTTGGTGGGATAAAGATGTGAAAGAGGCAGTTGGAGATAAGAAGAAAGCTTGGTTAGATTTACTAGCGATTAAAGCTAGTAAACGAATGGATGCGAGAGTAAAAGATGATGTAGTGAAGAATAGTGAAGATGAATATAAGAGAGTTAAGAATGAGGTTAAGAAGAAAATAGAAAAGAAAAAGCGTGATCTGATAGAATGGTGTGAGAGGAAACTCTCCGATAATTTCCGGAATAACCAAAAGTTGTTCTGGAAATATATCCGGAAAGAAAAGGGAGTTTCCCAAAACACGAGAGTGAATGTTGTGAGAGATGAACAGGGTGAATTGGCGACGGATGAAAGTAGCATAAGACGAGTATGGAAGAACTATTTTGAGGGACTCTTTGAAAAAGAGGATACATCCATTTCTTCGCCAATCGGCAGTAATGTTGATTGGAACGACGTTATGGGTGACTTTAGTGACAGTGAGATCAGTATGGAAGAAATAATGAAAGCAATGAAAAGTATGAAACTAGGGAAAGCGGCAGGGTATGACAGGATAAACACTGAAATGCTGAGGGCTGGTAAAGGGGTGGTGGCTTCCTGGTTGTACTTCCTTTTCCAAAAATGCTGGTCGAGTGGCAAAGTGCCACAAGACTGGTGCAAAGCGGTAATTGTGCCTTTATATAAAGGAAAGGGGTCACACCAGGAGGCTAGAAACTACCGTGGAATTAGCCTACTCAGCATTGTCGGTAAATTGTATGCAAAGGTTTTGATTGAAAGAGTGATGAATGAAACGGATGATAAAATTTGGGATGTGCAAGCAGGATTTAGAAAGGGAATGGGATGTATGGACCAAATCTTCTCTTTAAGGAGCATCACCGAAAAGTTCTTAGCTAAGAACCGAAAGGTGTATTGCTCCTTCATTGATTTAGAGAAGGCGTATGATAGGGTGGTAAGAAAGTGTTTATGGGAGGTGTTATCCAAGTTCGGTTTGGGGAGTCGACTTATACGTGCACTTGTATCACTCTATGAGGATTCCAGTGCATGTGTGAGAGTAAACGGGGAAAATACTGACTGGTTCGGGATCTCTCGGGGTGTCCGACAGGGTTGTGTAGCTTCCCCGTGGCTCTTCAATTTGTTCATGGATGACTGTTTAACAGAGTTGCGTGAAAGTGATTATGGATTGAGAATGGGTGGATTCATCATTAAATGCCTCTTATATGCCGACGATCAAGTGCTACTTGCATCATCGGTGGAAGAGCTGCAAGAGATGATGAATATTGCATGTGCGTCTTTTGAAAAAAAGGGAATGAGGGTGAATGTGGATAAAACAAAAACTATGGTTTTTGAAAGAGAGGTGAATATGACCGAATGCGTGATTGAGATTAATGGTAAGAAAGTGGAACAAGTGAAAGAGTTTGTGTATTTGGGAAGTTTGTTTACTAGGGATGGAAAGTGTGATGAAGATATCGAGAGAAGAGTGAAAAAGGGTAATGCGGTAAATGGAGCACTGGATAGTCTAATGTCTAGTCAGTCGGTGTCTGAAAAGGCCCGAATGGCTGTGCATGATGCTGTCCTCGTTCCTACGCTTATGTATGGCAGTGAATGTTGGGTGTGGCAGAAGAAGCATGAAAGTAGAGTGAATGCAGTAGAAATGAGATCCCTCAGAAAAGTGTGTAATGTAAGGTTATGTGATCGTGTGAGGAATGATGTGATTCGTGAAAGGTGTGGTGTAAAAGATGATATTGTAAGAAAGATAGAAAAAGGAATGTTGAGATGGTTTGGGCACATAGAGAGGATGGATGACAGTAAATTGGTGAAAGAGATATATAGAGCCAATGTGGAAGGTAATGTTAGTAGAGGACGACCTCGGAGGACACATTTGGATCAAATAGAAAATGTGCTCAAAAAGGCAGGTGTCCGCAGTATGAAGAATAAAAGAGCATGTATGAAAAGATTGATGGATGTAAACGAAGCCAGAGAGGTTTGCCAGGATCGTACAAAGTGGCGATCGATAGTCTCTGCCTACCCCAATGGGAACTAACGGCGTGAGAATATGTATGTATGTATGTATGTAATAGTAATAGGATTTTTATAAAATAATAGCATAGCTCGAACTGTTAAAAGAAAAATCCACTCTCTTCCATCAGCGCAACCAACATAAAATGGGGAACAAAGTTTTAGCGTCACAAACTAATGAATGGATGACGTGTTCACCATTAAGAACTATACAAACTCATCTAATCATATATTCAACTCTTATTTACGTAAGGAACAGCTAATAGCTTACTGAATGGTGGACATTAAACGAGCTGGAAATGAGAAGAAGGATATTCAAATTTCAATGGGTACCGTGAAATAAATGCGACTACAAGTACCAGACTATGTTTGAACTTTGTTTTTTTTAATGATTTAAAATCTTATATTCTAAGATCGCAGTCTGGGTAGTACATACATACATACATATAATCACGGCTATAATTCCCTATAGGGGTAGCCAGAGCCAAGGAATTATAAATTCCTCAGCCACTTTTTGGAAGTTGAGTGGGGAAAAGGCGGTAAAATAAAAGTTTTTCGTGATGGGTCTCCAACCGCATCGCCCCAAAATCCAATAACATAAACGTTAACATAAACGTTCACGCCGTTTATCCCCGAAGGGGTTGGCAGAGGTACCAATACTCCTGAACTCACATGGCAAGCGCCATCTAGTTTCCAGAGAAGGTACCCACGTTTTGCTTAGACAGTGTACTCACGTGATAGGGGGCAGGCCTATCGCCGTTTTGTACGAATACACTGTCACATGACTAAGTACAACTCAGCCATGTGGGTTTCCTCACGATGTTTTCCCTCACCGTTAGCAACCATGATAAATTAACCACACATATGACTTTAGAAAAGACAAATTGGTGTAGGCCCGTCCCAGGATTGGAACTCACGCCCTTCTGTTTTTCGGGCGGGTGTTCTACCCACTGGACTATCATGTCGCTATAAAATCCAAATAAATAGCCCCAATACCCTTAGTCGCCTCTTACGACACCCGTGGGTAGAAAGGGGTAGCGACATTCTAAGCCGGCACTAGATTCAAGCATTCAGTCTGGGTAGTCTCACACAAAATAGACCCACGACTCGGTAAAAGTCGCGGGAAGCCGATAGTTGAGGGTAGCCAGGACCAGACAAAATGTTTCCACACGAACAGAGAAAAAGAGTCCACCACTCGACGTCTGCTGTCAGATTATAATAATGTTTGCCGAACGAGGCGATTGTAGACTTGCTCTTTTACGTGTTTGTAAGATATTGTTGAAAACTATACTCCCCGTAAATATTTTTTTTTTCAAAATTTACACTTTATGCAAAGTTTTGCTTTCTCTAGTTGTTTAGTAGTTACTCTTCATTTATACTAAGACACAACAAAGGTCGTTCTATACTTATAGATACATTTTCAGCAAAGGTGTGTAAATGGAATCAATATACTTGCAAATAAATACGATGAAAGCTGTAACACGTGTAGGCCGTTCCAATTAATTAAATGGCATTTCGCTCCGAGTAACCGTATCCGAAATATGTCCATTACAGCTTTGAAGTTCATCGAATTAACGGGTTGTGTATTTCAGTTGGAGAGGTAAATCCCTCGGTTGTTTACGATATCTGCAGTGTGGATAGAAACTTAACACGGTTCACGAAATACTAACCTACTAATATTTTAGTCTCGGACGGCCACTTGTCTACCTTTTCAGATAGAATGCAAATGTTGGAAACGCCTAACTATCACATAATTTAATGTTTTTTTGACATGAATTCCTCATGTGGGGATTATTACTCATATATAAAAGATGTTATTAAAGGAAAGAAAAATTTCGACACTGGCGGGGTTCGAACCCGCGACCTTCGGGATTAGGTATTATTATTATTAGATTATATACGACTAGGTTCGCTTTTGCAAGAGTGTTAACCCTTTTATACACCTTTTTTCCCTATCATACATTTTTCTGTGTTTTACATATCAACTCTAACTGAAACGTTCACGCCGAATATCCCCGAAGGGGTTGGCAGAGGTACTAATACTTCTGAACATTACGTGACATTGTCTCGTGTCGAGCAATTAATATTGTATGAGCATTTGAATTTGTAAAAACTTTCATGGCAATGTCATAACTAACTGTTTTTATTTTATTAATTGTTATATTAAAGCTGTTTTCACTTCATAAATAAATTAATAACATTCATTTAAAAAAAAAGATTTTCGTATGCGTGCTTTTCAACAATAAATAAACGCTTCCTATGGTCCCTTCAGATTTACAGGGTTTATACTTTTGACGTTGGAAATTGATGACGTATGGAGTTGTTCAACTCCACTTAAAAAAATAGAAGAGGCAAGTCATCTATACTATTAGCTAGAAAATAATATTAATATTTGAATAAGCGCCATCTAGTTAGGTTTAATCTATTGCTCAAAAACGTAGGTGTACGAAGTATGAAGAATAAAATGGCATGTATGAAAACATTGATTTAGCCGTTTCCATGGAACGCTACTCCTCCGGAACCGCTTGACAGATCTTAACCAAATTTCACAGGCTGATAGCCACAAAGTACCTACAGGTTGTAGTGAAAAACAAATTCGAACTTTTTCTTACATCTAGAAGAAATTGCCAAAAACTTTTCCATAGACTTACCATAGAGAAACTCATACGCTCACTTCCGCCGCTTCTTCGGAACGCTACTCCTCCTGAACTGCTTGACCGATCTTGATAAAAATTTTATAGACTGATCAAGACTATGATATATATTGTTTAAGTTAAAAAAAAAATAAGAAGTACGCACTCAGAATAAAAAAATAAAAAAACAAAATTTTCATAATAATTTGCAATAAAGATAGTTCAGTCGAGTCGAACATATCGCTCAGCTCTTTTTTTCAATTGCACACTTGCATTGAAGTCCTAGTAATGTAAATAAAGCTTGAAATGTTTGCCAAGATCGTACAAAGTGGCAATCGATAGTCTCTCTCCCCCAATAGGAACTAACAACATGCCTACTAGCATATAAATAACTGTAATCTAACAAAACGGTGTGCTCAGTTCGCAGTGAACCTGTTCCGCACGCTGCCGCCGTCGTCCAACCCGAACGGCGCGGAGTTCGACCCCGAGGAGGACGAGCCCAACCTGGAGGCCGCCTGGCCGCACCTGCAGCTCGTCTACGAACTGTTCCTGCGGCTGCTGGAGTCGCCGGACTTCCAGCCCAATATCGCCAAGAAGTATATCGATCAGAAGTTCGTGTTGCAGGTAAGTTTGCTTGATACCACGATGTAGGATGTGAGAGAGACGCTAGTGTGCGAGTGAGACCGCCATAGTGCACCTATTCCCTCTCTCGTTCAATCTGAACCTGCAGCTCGTCTACGAGCTCTTCCTGCGCCTGCTGGAGTCGCCTGACTTCCAGCCAAATGTCGCCAAGAAGTATATGTGCGTTGGTACTGCGATGTAGGGTCTGAGAGTCACGACTACTCGTGTACGAGTGAGACCGTCATAGTGAGCACTTGTGCAACTACACTACTGAAAGATTACACTATTGGAGTTGCAAAAATAGATTTTTCTCGTTCGATTGTATAAGTTTCATGATTATTAACGCGAAGGTTAGGTAAACTTATTTTAAAATATTTATAGTTTGTACTGTTATATTGGGTTAAATGATGGTAATCTTTTAAAACTGCTCCTGTAACTCACTTACATTTTATTCTAGTGTAAAAATTATTCCATAGTTCAATAGTTCTTTTCATAAACGTAAAACAGTTAAAAACAACTTATTACGCGGAAAAATTACGTAAATTGGTATTTTAATATTATTTTGCCATCATATAAAGCCTTGAATATTTTGGCACGCTTAATTACGCGGCTAATTAAGCGTGATAAAATAGCTTCGTCATTGAGCCCCTGATTGTACATACTTTGCACATGTATAATTCAAAATTGTAATGATATTCATTCTCAAAATATTTTTCTATCTACGCTAAATGTGCGTAAGTAACTGCAGATACTTAAACTGGTCACACCCTCATTAGGGTTATAGACGTGATTTTTATTTATGTACTTAAAGGTAGGTAATATTTGATTGCTTTATAAATGTCTAGTCTAAGTCGAGGCTCACGCAAGACAGTGGCCAACAGCCTTGGACTTGTCATAGTGAATAATAAATCACTTCGGTTCATGTCAGACAATTTCAAATATGGTCGATACGTTATGGTGTATTTGTTTGAATTTATTATTTCGTTATTAAATATCAAATATTAGTGCAGTTATTTAATAAAAACCCTGCAAATTTGGTAGAGGTACTAAAGTTCTTTAATACATCTGGAGAAAGATGTTCAGAGTAGGTAACTGATTTTATCTGAATTGGAATTTGTCTGGTAGTTTACCTCTTTCTACATATCAAATTATCTTTTACTTTAACAACCGTAAAAGTGAATGGCTAGAACACCCGTCTTTCATACAGACAGGCGTGGGTTCAAATCTCAGGTCGGGCCTACACCAATTTGTCTTTTCTGAAGTCGTTTGTGTCATAAATTTATCATCGTTGTTAAGGGAAAACAATGAGAGGAAACCCACATGGCTGAGTTGTACTTAGTCATGGGACAGTGTATTTGTACCAAACGGCGATAGGCCTGCCCATATCCTGTGTTCGGAGTACCTAATTTTTATCTGAATTATTATTTATGTGTCAGGTTTCTGCTTGGTATGTGTAATGTAATTAATACAAGATTGACGTCATTGTTTCAGTTACTGGAGTTGTTCGACTCTGAAGATCCGAGGGAAAGGGACTTCCTCAAAACCACCCTACACAGGATATATGGAAAGTTCTTAGTACTACGCGCCTACATAAGGAAACAAATTAATAATGTATTTTATAGGTAAGTTATTCAAAATCGTTAAACTCTTGTAAACCTCAAACCCATTAAACGTTATCAAATATGAGAAGAAAAAAGGATAAATTAGAATATTACCATTGGATTTTTGACATACAAAAAAATTACTTGAATAAATCTATTTCCAAAAAAGTTTTGTTACTTTATATGACCTATGTCCTTTATTTAGTGCGTTTGGCAAATTCCGATCCTCAGTTATTCTCTAATTTTATATATAATATATATTATTATTCCTGTGCAATTTATTTTTTATCAGTTAAATTGTTGTTATTATTTTTCATAAAAATACAGTACCCCTGAAACCCCTCTTCCACCTTACCAACCGTACTTGTACTCCAGGTTCATCTACGAGACGGAGCACCACAACGGCATCGCGGAGCTGCTGGAGATCCTCGGCTCCATCATCAACGGGTTCGCCTTGCCGCTCAAAGACGAGCACAAGACCTTCCTGCTCAAAGTGAGTGGTGGATATGTAGAGGATAGGATAGATCATTGTGCAACAGTACCTTTATAAATGGGAGACAAAACTAAATTTAAAAAATTCTGTAAAACTTAATCATGTCAATACATAAAATAGCAACAAAAAAGATTGCATGTGTATAGATAGAGCTTCAAAATGAAAAATCCCCATCCACTTTTGGAACTTGAGTGGGGAAAGGATTGTAAAATAAATGTCGGTGATTGATAAGTCTCAAACCGCATCACCCGATAATCACTTCACCCACGGGTAGAAATAGGGTAGTGCTATTCTGCCGAAACTACACAGCAATACATATAAGATACCCTTAACACAAATTCTTTTGCAATCATAACACCTAATTATTTCGCCTGGAGTGGTGGCCTCAGACCGGTAGACGCAGTGTGGGTAGAATAATGGAAAATGGACCGAGGATCTAGTTAATGTTACGGGAAGCCGATGGACGGGCCAGTCGTTGTGGAGATGTTTTTTGAGCACTGACGTAAACACATTATATCCCGTATTCTCATTCCGAAACCTTAATTTGTAAGCTGTATTCGTGATGGCAGGTGCTGCTGCCGCTGCACAAGGCCAAGTCGCTGTCGGTGTACCACCCGCAGCTGGCCTACTGCGTCGTGCAGTTCCTCGAGAAGGACCCCTCGCTCACCGAGCCCGTCGTCAAGTCAGTATTACTCATCAATGAAGATGAAACAAACAAAGGATAGAAAAATTTCGCACTGGCAGCCATTGACATGGTAGCTCAATTGGCAGACCGACGGAGGCGTATAATCGAGGTCGCGGGTTCGATCCCCACCTGTGTCGAAATTTTTCTTTCCTTTATTTATTAGTAATAATCCCCACATGCGGTTTTCAAGAACAAAAACATTCCAATTAAGTCAGTATTACTTAATTAATAAAAAACATTTCTTAATTGCTGTGCAAGATTCTAGAAAAAGTTACACTTACATACTATACTTAGTATCAACAGTTACACTACTTGAACGTGTAAAAAAGAAACAAAGGATAGAGAAATTTCGCGCTGGATGCCAACTGACACTGTAGCTCAGTTGGCAGAGCGACGGGGGCGTATACCCGAAGGTCGCGGGTTCGAACCCCGCCAGTGTCGAAATTTTTCTTTCCTTTAATAACATCTTTTATTTATAAGGTATTTTAATACTTATTAACCTAGTTGAAACATGCAAATTACAGAGGTCTACTGAAGTACTGGCCGAAGACGCACTCGCCCAAGGAAGTGATGTTCCTGAACGGACTGGAGGAGATATTAGACGTGATGGAGCCGGCCGAGTTCAGCAAGGTGATGCGGCCGCTCTTCACACAGCTCGCCAGCTGCGTGTCCAGCCCGCACTTCCAGGTAACATCATCATCATCATCATCAGTTCAGCAAGGTGATGCGGCCGCTCTTCACACAGCTCGCCAGCTGCGTGTCCAGCCCGCACTTCCAGGTAACATCATCATCATCATCAGTTCAGCAAGGTGATGCGGCCGCTCTTCACACAGCTCGCCAGCTGCGTGTCCAGCCCGCACTTCCAGGTAACATCATCATCATCATCATCAGTTCAGCAAGGTGATGCGGCCGCTCTTCACACAGCTCGCCAGCTGCGTGTCCAGCCCGCACTTCCAGGTAACATCATCATCATCATCAGTTCAGCAAGGTGATGCGGCCGCTCTTCACACAGCTCGCCAGCTGCGTGTCCAGCCCGCACTTCCAGGTAACATCATCATCATCATCATCAGTTCAGCAAGGTGATGCGGCCGCTCTTCACACAGCTCGCCAGCTGCGTGTCCAGCCCGCACTTCCAGGTAACATCATCATCATCATCATCAGTTCAGCAAGGTGATGCGGCCGCTCTTCACACAGCTCGCCAGCTGCGTGTCCAGCCCGCACTTCCAGGTAACATCATCATCATCATCATCAGTTCAGCAAGGTGATGCGGCCGCTCTTCACACAGCTCGCCAGCTGCGTGTCCAGCCCGCACTTCCAGGTAACATCATCATCATCATCATCAGTTCAGCAAGGTGATGCGGCCGCTCTTCACACAGCTCGCCAGCTGCGTGTCCAGCCCGCACTTCCAGGTAACATCATCATCATCATCATCAGTTCAGCAAGGTGATGCGGCCGCTCTTCACACAGCTCGCCAGCTGCGTGTCCAGCCCGCACTTCCAGGTAACATCATCATCATCATCAGTTCAGCAAGGTGATGCGGCCGCTCTTCACACAGCTCGCCAGCTGCGTGTCCAGCCCGCACTTCCAGGTAACATCATCATCATCATCAGTTCAGCAAGGTGATGCGGCCGCTCTTCACACAACTCGCCAGCTGCGTGTCCAGCCCGCACTTCCAGGTAACATCATCATCATCATCAGTTCAGCAAGGTGATGCGGCCGCTCTTCACACAGCTCGCCAGCTGCGTGTCCAGCCCGCACTTCCAGGTAACATCATCATCATCATCAGTTCAGCAAGGTGATGCGGCCGCTCTTCACACAACTCGCCAGCTGCGTGTCCAGCCCGCACTTCCAGGTCAAAAATTATGAAATATCACAATTAAAATAAAATACACTTATAACCAGGAAACAAACGTAACAAAAAGCTTAGCTGTGTAGTTTCGGCTTAGAGTAACATTACCCTATTTCTTCTCTTGAGTGTCAATAAGAGGCGACTAAGGGTATTGGGGCTTTTGAAGTAATTTTTGGGCGATGCGATTTTATTTTGCCAAACAATTTCCAAAAACTTTATTTAAAATCTTTTCCCAACTCAACTTCTAAAAATAGTTGAAGAGTTTCTGAATCCGAAGCTCTCTCTTCCCTTTCTAGGTAATTTTATATAATACTAGCGACCCGCCCCGGCTTCGCACGGGTGCAATGCAAAATATACCTACTACAGAATGTCCTTATACACAACGTTCACAGCTTTTTGTCATTAGCCAATACAAACATGTTTTGCTTAGACGTTACTCTTGACAGCGCGACATATAATTGGCCATGTGAAAAACACTCAACACTCAAGTCTAATCCTGCAACGTTAAAAGTTTGACCCTGCGATTTATTAATGGTCATTGCAAAAGATATCTTTACCGGAAATTGTAGGCGTTTAAATTGGAACGGTAAATCTGATGGTATCAGAAGAATTCGGGGAATTAGTACATCTTCTCCGGTACCACATCCGGTGAGTATTGTGCACTCTATTATGAATTTTTTTAGTGATTTTACCAGCAAACGTGTGCCATTGCAGAGCTTAGGAGGCGCTGCAAATCATAAAGTGCTATAAGGCGAAGCGCGGCCATCGACGCGCTATTTATAGCACTTATTATATATATGCGCCCGGCGCAAACAACTACGACCCTGCATTTTAAATTTGTAATATCTTCGGTAATATTCACTTAAATTACATGCTGTAAAAAGCATATTGATGTATAATAAATGCACAATTTTTTTAAGGTACTTAATTGGATAAGGATTAATGCTGTATTGTTTAAAATCACTTCGTAAATAACGATTTTTTAGTAAAGAATAAAAATGGTTATGCTGGGTTATCCCTAAGAGATAGACATATACCATCGCGGACTTTTCTGTTGAACTTTTTAAGGTGAACAATACTGTACTACATTATTTTTGTCTATCTCGTAGGGTTCAGCCAGCGTTTGCAATATAAGCGCGAAAAAACGTGCTTATTTACGACATCACATTAGAAACCTTTAAATTTATCAGTGTTTCTCTACTATATTATGCATTTATTATACATACAAACCTTCCTTAAGAATCACTCTATCTATTAAAAAAAACCGCATCAAAATCCGTTGCGTAGTTTTAAAGATCTAAGCATACATACGGACATACAGCGAAAGCGACTTTGTTTTATACTATGTATTGATATAATTTATAATGCGAGTATATTTATGTATGTATGTATGTAAATAATTTTCCCAGGTGGCCGAACGCGCCCTGTACTACTGGAACAACGTATACATAATGTCGCTGATGGCGGACCACGCGGCCACGATGCTTTCCATAGTGTTCCTATTACAACCATTGTAACATTAAACAATCATATTTGTTATATCCCCCCCCCCCACAGGTGCTGGACCTGGGTAAGCTTCTGGGCAGAATTAGGCGGGGATGTTTGTATGACCATAAATTCATATACAGTGGCCTGCTATACCCGGCTAAGTGCGGAAACCCGTGGCGTTTACCGTCCCTCTGTAATAATAACAATAACATTAAACATTGTATTTGTTCAGGTGGCCGAACGCGCCCTGTACTACTGGAACAACGAGTACATAATGTCGCTGATGGCGGACCACGCGGCCACCATCCTGCCCATCGTGTTCCCGGCGCTGTACCGCAACACCAAGACGCACTGGAACAAGACCATCCACGGGCTGGTCTACAACGCGCTCAAACTCTTCATGGAGATGAACCAGAAGTTGTTCGACGAGTGCACGCAGCAGTACCAGTTGGAGAAGCAGAAGTGAGTTTTAACTAACTAATCTATGCTCATTGTATACATTGTAGTGACCAATTGATTGAGTAAGATTTTGGATTTTGGCGTGATTTGATTTAGTATTGTCTAATATGCGTATGGTTTGGTCCTACAGAAAATATTCTGAAGTAAATAAAATATAATGATACACCCAAAATTGTATCTATTCATTAAGCATTCATCATATCTGAAACAATAGAAAAAATGTAAATGTTAGGAGTTTCTTGTTGCTTCTTTTCTTTACAAACCCTTAACAAAGCAACGGATGACTCATTACTAATTTTCAAAAATGACAAACTAAAAAAAAAAATTTGAAAAACAAAAGTGCCTATTATATAGTCGAAAGTTGTAATCTTAATTTCATAACGCCTACTTTAAAATCCATCACATGTGACCCTTATCCCAACGGCATATAGTCCAAAGTGCATTGTCCCCACCTCCCCAGAGAGCGCGAGCGCGTCCAGCAGCGCGAGGAGCTGTGGCGGCGACTGGAGCAGGTGGCGGCCAGCAACCCCGCGTACCGCCGCTGTGACGTCACCGCGCCGCTCGCGGTGGACCACGTGGGCGACGTCAGCTACGACACGATACAGCAGGAGGCTAGGGAGGTAGGTCATCCACAGTCTCGGCCTATGTTTTGGGAACTAATTGTCTCAGTATTCTATTAATATTATAAATATGAAAGTTTAGATGTTTGTGTGTTTGAGGCAAAAAGGCTCCTCAAGTACATAATGTATATAAATGAAATTTGGCAGGATGCTAGATAATGACCCAAATTGTAACATAGGGCAATTTTTATCCCTGAAAATTTTTACCAATAAAATATCCACGCCTGATTGAAGAGAACCGAAAAAAACGCCTTAAGCTTTGTCATAAGCAAATTTGACAGTACGAAGTCTACGAATATTTATGTTTGTAGAAGTGAGCCTGAAGAATGGAAAAGCCACCGGCAGAGATGCTATCCCGATAGAAACTTTCAAAGCGTCAGGCGAACATGGTGTCCAGATCTTCAAAACCCTATGCAACAAAACATGGCAGACAGGGACATGGCCGCAAAAATGGGTTCACACAGTATTTATCCCTCTACTTAAAAAAGGTTCGACGAAAACGTGCAGTAACTACCGCCTCATTGCCCTTATATCACACGCGAGCAAGATTTTACTGCACATTCTCAACGAGCGCCTCAAGACCTTTTTATCCAAAGAGATTGCACCCGAACAAGCCGGCTTCGTAAAAAGAAAAGGAACCCGAGAGCAAATTCTGACTGTGCGCCAGATCATCGAGAAAGCCAGAGAATTTAACAAGCCCACTTATATTTGCTTTGTTGATTTGTCAAAGGCGTTTGACTCAGTGAAATGGCCGAAACTTTGGAAGACTCTGCTAGAGATGGGTACACCAACACACCTTGTGCACCTTTTGAGACGCCTATACGAGAATGGGACTGCGTCAGTGAGAGCAGACGAGATGCTTTCAGACCACTTCCACCCTAGTGCGGGAGTCCGTCAAGGATGCATTATTTCTCCGCTTCTGTTCAACATCTACACAGAGCTGATAAAGAAAATTTCCCTCGAAGACTGGATGGACGGTATCGCAATCGGTGGCCTGATAATCTCGAACCTGCGCTACGCAGATGACACCACCCTATTCGCAAGCAGTATGCGAGATATGGAAGACCTGCTGCATAAGATGGAAAGTGTCAGTTTGGAATTTGGCCTTAAGATAAATCGCAGTAAGACGAAGATGATGATTGTGGATCGTGCCAACAACAACATGCCTGAAGTCATGAAAATTACAAATTGTGACGTTGTACAATCATACGTCTATCTGGGAGAGCTGATATCCAACAATGGCGGATGCGTGGACAAAATAAAGCGACGAAGGGCGATTGCAAGGTCTTCTATGGACAGACTTAGGAAAATATGGAAGAACCGCAAGATCACCAAAGCCACAAAAACTCGGCTAGTCAGAGCGCTTGTGTTCCCTATATTCCTTTATGCTGCAGAGACACGGACGCTTCGGGAAAGCGAGAAGAAGAGGAATTGATGCTCTTGAGATGTGGTGCTGGATGAAAATGCTTGGGACATCGTGGACAGAGTTCCGTACCAATGACTCAATCCTCCAAGAACTAGGTGTCAAACAGCGCCTATCATCTATAGTCCAAGCTCGTATCCTAACCTTCTTCGGACATATATCTCGACGCGGGCGCATGTCAATCGAGCGACTGGTGGTACAGGGCAGAGTAGAGAGCACCCGAATGCGTGGTCGATCACTAATGAGATGGACGGACCAAATTAAAGCAGCGCTGGATGACCCCCTGTACCAATGCACCAAAAAAACAGCCCTCAGAGAAGAATGGCGACGAATTGTGCGGCGGGTCACCGAACCAAAATGACGACCACGACCACTCTGTCAATAGTGTTACCACTGAGAAGATGTATGTTTATTTGTAAAGAAACGAGATTGCTGACATCTTCAATTCGTGGTTTCTGTGGTTTACCTCACACGGTCTTTTCTCTCACTAACAACCTAGATACCGAAGACACCTGAAAACTTACCTTTGCCATTCTTGCAAGGTCGCAAACCTAACCGCCCCTCGAAATTCGTTCAAGTTATCCCCTAGAAGTTGTAGCTCCCGTCCGATTTCGCCACCTTCCAGCTGCTACTGGAGTGTGTGGAATAGTTTTAATGACAGACTGACACAGTTACTTTGGCATTTATAATATTAGTGCAGATTATCACTGATGTTCAAAACTCAGCCTAATGGGTTTCTTTACAACTTCTTTCCCCACCGTTAACAACCTTAAGCCTTCACTTGCTCACATTTGACTTATTTCCAGGGCCAGAAACCGGTACCCCCTTCGAAACCAGTACCACTTCTCCGCAAGAAGTCAGAGCTGCCCTCAGATTCCGCCACCGTGCAATTACTAATGGAGCACCGCCGCGCCGCGCCCTTCCTGCCTACCCCGCCAGCGCCGCCGGATCAAACGCATTAGACGAAGATGTAGTCAGGTTTACTTTAACTGCTTATACTTTAATAGGTTTGTGGGACGAAGCGAGGGGTACAGATTGGTGTGATAGCGCAGTATGGGACAACCTTGATGACAGACAGACAGACTTAGTTACTTACTTTATAACTGCTACCATATGGCATCATGTTAAATGAATAAAATGTCTATAATTTAATTTAGTATTCGAAATTACCTCAAATTTTTTCAGTACTTGTTTTCCAAAAAAATAATTGAATGCATTTTGGATACTTAAATAATCACACGGGTTCTTGATCAGATCTTGTTATATATTTTAGTTTTAGACTTCCCATACTGCAAAGCTAATTGCACCACGCTGTATACAAACATATTTCACGCACATACATAATGTGTTTTTTCACAGTACGTATAGTGCGCGTCGCTTCGTCAAATAAAATTACTATTCGTTGGGCGTTCCAATGTAGCTTTTAGTTTTGTGTCTAAGGAATGGTTATTTCTAAGAAAATTGTTTTTAACAGCAGATTTATCGTTCATTCAATGAGTGATTGAATGAAGCATTCCTTAGTACAGAATGTTTAGTTTCAATTTAAAAAAATATAATTATATAATTAATTGTGGTTTTGATCGCAATACTATATTAGAACGCCTAACATATTAAACATCGACCATGCAACCACATACACCAGTGCCTAGATTTTGCTTCAAAAATTTCTTTCAGACATTTTAGTCGCAACTTCCTTTTAAATCGTATTGAAACTTTACTCGTGGCGGCCGGATACGGAAGTGCAATGTTTTTTATAGTACAGATTATTGTTTTCTTCATTTGGTCGTGGTCGATGATTTGAGATATTCATTAGCGTTCAATGTATCACTTGAAGAGGCCTTAACATTGGTTCAAAGCTGGCAAGAGAATATAGTCATACATATAAATTACTGCTGCTAGCCTATTTCATATTCGAATATATTTTACAAGAAATATTACATATATATGACAATATCTTGCTGATATGTATAGTAGGAAAACTGTAGTAGCATTTCGTCACCATGTTTAAATGTTGTAAGTCTGTAATTATGAGTGTATAATGTACATACTTTGTTCTTGCACTAATATTTATATTTTATATTCATTCATTATTAACGTTCATTTTAACTTAAATGTCTTTGCATATTTATTTGATTTCACTGAATTGCGGTTTTTGTATCATCCAGAATCATAAATGCCTGCCTTTTTATTAAGTTTTATATTTTGACGTATTATTCTATGAGTAGGATTTGCTTTTATACGAGATACTTTCACATTACCCTCCCACCGTTTTAATTTAAACTTATGAAAAAGCGATAATGATCCGAATTTATTAAATAAACTGCGTGCAATATTCGTACATACTTTACGTCATATTAGTGTGTAATTCTATAAATTAATTTGTGTTTTTAAAGTTGTGGCGCGGGAACGTTCACTACATTCAATATAATGAGTGGCATTTCTTATCATTCACTCACTTCACTGTTTTTTATATTGATAATGAACTTGAATTTAATTTATACATTTGTAAGTTATTTGACTTGTATTTTAATTTTTGAAGTAAAATGCTTTTTATACTTTACATATGTATACTTATCTTACAATATATATTTTTGTAAACTGCCCAGGAGGGCAATTCTCACACGGTAGATATTATATCACTTTCGATATTTATCACTTTTGTGATATTTTGCGATCGATATTTGACTTGAGCTATTCTCACTCCATCCGATCGATATTTTTCTATTGAAAACCAGCCGATATGATGATATATATCAAAGGATGATATCGTGTGGTCACGATCAGACGATATGATGAAATTTGAAGATGTCGTGCGAACGGTAGCCATTTTGTTTTCAAATTTTGTTTGAATACTTATAGATAGAAAACTAAAATGTAGGTAAATATATTAAATTGATCATAGATCAAATAGTCTAAGAAGTTGTAAATAATATCTACTTTGATCAACGTTAATTATATTATTAAAATATAAAAATATATTATTTTTCCATAATAAAATTTCAAAAACTAAATTCGGTTATTTAATGTTTTTTGACATGAATTCCTCATGTGGGGATTATTACTCATTTATTTAAATTCGGTTGTCGGATGGTCCATTTGGGAATTCAGACTTTGCTAGTTACCGGCAAAGTACACTTAAAGGAAAATTTAAACAAACCCAAACATATTTAAATATTGACAAATTCAATATTCAATTTTTTAAGGTGGCTTCAATCGTGTTTGCCACAATTATTTCGCCAATGTCGAGTAAAAATATTGACAGATATGAAGACCTTTTCATATCTAAGATGACAGTTAAACTGACCTTTCGTTCAATTCATTCGCTTGGATCATTGATTTCGGTCTTCGTTCTTTAATGTCAAAGGAAAAATTACTACCGTGTGCGAGAATACAGTTTCAATCTATCAATAGAAATATATTTCACTTTGTGATATTTTTCACATGACATTGAACACTTGATATAATTTCTATGATAGTAATGATATCGAATTTGCGAGAATTGCCCTCCAGTTATCCGAAGTGGGAAGCGTCGTGTTAAATGTACACAACAGATAATATAAGGTTTATAAAGAAATATTTACGGAAATAGCACACAGATCAAGTTAACCAAAAGAATCAATAATAATTATAAAGGTAAAATAAATCACACTTTGTTTTCATAATATAATTGCAACAATAAAAGACATTCCAGTTAATTTCGACAAATATCGTTAAATTGAGCCCGCGCGGTTTCACCTGCCAAGTATACTTCTAAACCCTTTCCATCTTTTGGAATACCTATCACAAAAAAATAAATGACAAAAAAGAATGTTTATAATTTCCAATTAGTTTCATAATAAAACGAAATTGGTTGAAGCGTACTCGTATAATGCGAATAGCCGAATTTGAAAATGTTCAGTTAGAACTGTATGTGGTATTTTTCAAATTATCATGTTTACTTTTCCCTCTGTATCCAAAATTATTAATATTTTGTTTATTTATTTTAATATGAACGATGATCATTGTATAAATACGACGAGCTGAACCATTCCATATAAAGCTTTTACTCAATCCATTGTCTCTTCGCCTTTCTACTTTCTACATATGAACGTAAAAATGCACCATAATTTAAGATTATATTAGATAGATATTGTAAATGAGAATGTGTAATTATATATTTATATTATAGCAACCTATTTTTGTGAATTCTTCGATTTGTAACCATGTTAAAAAATCAAGTATGTCCATTAAGTCTTGACTAAACGATGATTATTATTTGTAAAATAATATCTTATTTCCTATCTTCGTTAGGGGCCGTACTATTTAAGATATAATAAATCATAAAATAATCTTAACAATGTACCTCTAGTAAGGAAATTATATTTCATCATTTATGAATTAACAAAAATAGGTTGCACATAAGACAAATCGTTTGTCCAAAATTTGTAAATGTTGAGTGCATTTGGCACAAACTATGTAGATAGATATTTCGAGCCAAAAGCAGTTTTCAGCTGTTGATAAATTGATGTGTAATATTAATATATAATGTAGCGTAAACGTTTCGATATGACTTTGTGTTTTTACTTATCTATTAATGAAATTGTTGAAATCGTGTTGTCCAAAGACAAACTTTACATATTTTTACACGTAACTACTGTAACCTGCTGTTTGCATTTCACTGTAGAGTTAATTGATCGTTAGGTTATTTATTTTATTTGCGTCATATTTTATGGAGTGCCAAAGTTCGGTTGTATCTGTATGGATGGAAACTATATTGTATTTCTATGTCAGTAACAGTAATCGTTGTCTCGTTTAGAAAACTGGTCGTTTATTTTTATTTTTAACGGAGGAAATGAACGATTGTTTGTTTTATTATAATGTGTTTTATTTGTTAGTACGATTATTATCTCTTCATTATTAGTCCCATAAACGCAAGAGATTTTAATCATCGGCATTCAGTAATTTTATAAATATGTATATGTACCGATTTAATATACAACTCTTAAACCGTTCACTCATTCATTCCAAGACTAAGTAATGATCTTTTACAATTTCAGCATTCCCTAGATACGGAAAATATTATTTTATAACAGAGTATTTTCAGTACCTCAATGCAACGTACTCATTCCTTTCAATGCATTTCAATCTAATTGTTATTATGCCAACATGACTTGTTTAGTTTTAGTGTTCTGGTTTCTCATGATTTTGGGTACTTAATTTGGGTCCATTGGTACTCTCTTCGGTTCGTGCTTTTAATGATCGTGTAATACTCGGCTGACTTTCGACAAGGGTACCGCACTATTTGTTACATTTACAAATGAAACCATGAGGTAAAGCTTAGATGAAGGAACTTTGGGGCCTCGAGCACAGTTCAAGTTAATCTTCATTGGTTTCTTATAACCCTTTATAAATGGGATTAAAATAATATTCAATATAATGTCAATATGACCATATGTCGAACAGTGGAATAATGGTCAAATGCAATGAATTTTTAACCATATCCGCCTTATAAAGGGTTAAAATCGCAACAGGGTTTAGAAAACCAGTCTTATTTCTTTTAGATTTCGTGTTACATTTTTTTATGCATTTAATTCTTTAGTGATATTTTATTTACGGCAGAACTTCATTTTAGTCTTGATCATAGAAACATGAATCGTGTTGGATGTAAATCATCTGTTGTAATATTCTTATTCATTTTTAGTATACGTACATGATATCCATTTCGTCCATAAGTTGTATCTATATTTTTTTACTTTGAAAAGTAAAATTAGTTTCCCATATAGATTGTTAGATATGTCGAGAAAGCTGAGATTGGTATATCATCCGAAAAGACTGTTACTACCGAAGGCACACTTAGTTATTCACAAAGTATGTAAACAATTAAATGTTATTTATAATGGCGATATCTGTTAAGACAAAATTATTGTAATAAAAAATGAACGTTATAAGGTGCTTACAATATCAATATAATACAAAGTTGTGCATATGTGATGCTTTTTATTTCGCCCCTATTTTACCTCAACTCAAACGTACACGCCGTGAATCCCCGAAAGGATTGGCAGAGGTACTAATACTTCTGAACATCACTTGACATTGTCGCCGTCAAAGCACCCACGTTTTGTGCCTCCTTACATATTTATTACCTCTACATAACACCTATACTAACGGCTACCAATACTACAAGAGGTGGGCTATTCCACATATCCCCCCTAAGCTATCCCCCCTGGCGGGGAAGAAAGGAATTTTTTCCACATAGTGCTACCAGGGGGGATACTTTTCCGTCTATCCCTACTGATGAAAAAAAACAACAAATGAGTAAATGAGTATCATCAATTACAAATGATAATTAGAAAAAAAATCCTTTCTTCCCCCCCAGGGGGGATAGCTCAGGGGGGATATGTGGAATAGCCCCAAGAGGTCGCTCTGGTGAGTTAGAACTCACTTAGAAAGTTTAGTAAAAAATCCCCAAAGCCTGAGTCGCCTCGCACAACCCTCACGAGTAGAAATATGTTAGTGCTATTCTAATACGACACTACACAGCTACATACATGTATTAAAATCATCAAAGCAGAATTCAGAGCTTTAGCATTGATGATGATTGGTCGGGATAAAATAATCATTTATTTTAATATAAAAACATAAATCATTGTTTTTTTAATGTCTTATTGTAAAATAATATTAAGATAAAATATATTTCTACTTCGGATTCGGAAGGTGTATTGTTATGTCTGACATGGATCCACCCGCAAGAAACTCATCAACACACATCTTATAATGAACTATACAGGGTGTAATTGTAACGACTGTTTTCAATGAAAAGTATGATTAATTATCACGTATAGAGGCAGAATTCGTTGAAAAAAAAACACATTTATTTGTTTTCAAATTTTGTTAAAATTTGCACTAAGAAAGTAGTACTATTGACACCAACACGCTCAATGTGTGCGTGAAACGCGATGACAAGGCGGGCAACTCAGCTGACAGCTGCGACCCGCCGTGACCCTTAACCGGCGGCCAAATCAAATCAAGGCCAGTAAAGTAATCAATCGAACTTAGCTTTTAATATCTTCTTATTTTTTACATGTTATTATTTGACGTGATAAATTTGAATAACACTACCCCATAGTTAATACTGCGTTGGAATGCGGCAGTATGTTCAGAGAAAAATTCATAATTCGTAAACATCGATCGCCGCGAAATTCAAAATCTGCATGTATCAAGTCGGGCGGGCTTGTCGGCATTCCATCAAAGGAACAGTATTAGTACTAAGTTAGTTGTTTGTAGCTCATTGTGTTTGTGCTATGATTGAATGTCACTTTGATTTTTCGCATTAATTTTCAGAGTGTGAGTATCTTGTGTTGTGATTGTGTTGAGTAAATACACAATACCATTGAAATACACAATGGTATTTATAACTTACTTTTTCATTCTATGGTAGTCGTGTTATGGTTAAATTCAGTGTTGGTGTTTTATAATGTGAATTCTCAAAATGTTCTGTGTTTTGCGCAAAAAAAGGTGATAGCCTGCATCTGCCACTGCCAATCAAAACGAGGTGAGTTATTTTTATTCATATTCTTTAATTAAGTTCAGAAGTATGGGTACCTCTACCAACCCCTTCGAGGATAAACGACGTGAACGTTTGTGTTATGTTAGTTAACTATGATAGAGTACAGATACACCCGTTTAGAGCCCTTAAGCCCCGAGAGAGTTTGGTAAACACCAAGAACTCCTTCAATTTCGATGTCGGTTAATGAATGAATAGGTATCTCTTGCGCACTTTATTTTATGCCACGTAAATGCATCGTTTCGAGGGTCTCTATTTGTTTTTAACTTTATTATCTTACGCTCATGAAGGACATACTCACGCCGTTAGTTCCCATTTGGGTAGGCAGAGACTATCGATCGCCACTTCGTACGATCCTGGCAAACCTCTCTAGCTTTGTTTACATCCATCAATATTTTCATAAATGCTCTTTTATTCTTCATACATTTTTATTTACTTGAAAATGTTTGAATCACACTACCCCATATTTAATACTGGATTGAAATACGAGACGACTAAGACCACAGCCTCACCAGGCGCGGCGATAAGTTCAAAGAAAAATCAAATGTAAACATGGCCGCGAAATTCAAATTTGCATTGCTGTCATAGTGCGGTTTATACGGTCACGAGTAAGTGTGCGCAAGACTAGGTCACATGACGCGCCCGCTGTTCTCTGTGTGTGGGTGAGACATTATACGGGTAGGAGTGTGTGCGCTAGGCTAGTGTAGACAACCACAGTTTTCCGTCTGATCGAGAAATTAAGTTTTTCTGCTAAAGTGGTTTTAACCTTTTTGTTCATTTCATATGGTGGATATTAAGCATTAAACTTTACTATACGAATTAATATTGAAGTAACAATCGCCGTCAAACTAACACGCTGTATAATGGACATACCATTACAATGTTGGTGTTAGCCCGGAAACATCCAGCACAGAGCCCTGATTGTAGTGTAGTGTGAGTGCATCTTGTCCCCCTCTTGCCATTATATAATGTAAGTTAGTCTTAAGTCTTACTTACTTACTTATACTCACGCCCATTATTCCCTCTTGGGGTAGGCAGAGACTATCGATCGCCACTTAGTACGATCTTGACAAACCTCTCTTGCTTCCCTTACATTCATTATTCTTCTCATACATGCTCTTTTATTCTTTTCACTTCGGACCCCCGCCTTTATAAGAACGTTTTCTATCTGGTCTAGAAACGTTTTACGAGGCCGTCCTCTACTAACATTCCCATCCACATTGGCTCTATATATCTCTTTCGCTACTTTATTTTCATCCATCCTCTCTATTTATTTATTTTCATCTAAAGTCTTGAGTCAGTAATAAACATATAATCAAACAGTTAACACGTGTCTTTAATAACAACATTGCATGGCGACCCTGCCAGTGCGGCCTAGTAGCTGCGCTGCACACGGGAACACGAATAATCATTTTTATATAATTTAATGTTTTTTGATATGAATTCCTCAAGTGGGGATTATTACTCATAAATAAAAGATGTTATTAAAGGAAAGAAAAATTTCGACACTGGCGGGGTTCGAACCCGCGACCTTCGG